>VYXH01007513.1:829446-851325 GCA_013397275.1 Burhinus bistriatus
CCCCGGAGGGTAGCGGGACCCCAAAGGATCTCCCTCCGGCTCTCCCTTCGCAGGGTTTCGTGGCTCCCTCCCAATTTTGTGCATCCAGGGTGCAAACGTGGCTTTTTGGGGAGCGCTTGTATCTGTCTGAAACATGTCGCCCACCCTGGCTGGTGGCTCTTGAGACACGGGTGGGTTTGTTGCCCCCGCCGAGCAGCACGCAGGGGAGCCTGTGCCTGGCACTGGTGCGGGGCGCAGCCGGATCTGGACCTGGGACTGGGGTAACTGGTGTGCTAATTACCACCTCACAGCTGATCTGCTCCCCGCTGCGGCCAGGGGCTCGTCCTGCTGCCCCAGGTCGTGCCAGGGGCTGGAGCCACCCTTGCCCGGCAGGGACAACCTGGGCAGGCTGGGGTGGGGTGGGAAGGGGAGATCGGGACAGAAAGGGATCTGGGTGGTTTGCACCAAACCACTGCGTGAAACTCCCTGCCTCCCCCCCGTGGTGGGGTTTATCCCCTCTCGGTGATGCCAAGCAGAGATTTTAGCTGTTGAGATGGATGGGGCGTGTGTAGAATCAAACAAGTATTTTTGGCTATTTCTGTTGTGTCTCCGTACAAAACGGACAATGCTGGTGCCCGGGAGGCACGGTGAGCCCTGGCCTTGGGCTGGATCAGCCCCTTCTCCCCTCCCGCGTTGCGCTGCCTGGAAGTGAGTTCCTGCTCATGGGTGATCTGGGACTCGGCGATATTAAACCTGGGCTGTGGGCTCTGGGAGCTGGTGCACAGACTTAGTAGGCCAGGGAGCCCTTGGCGACCTTTTAACCTTATTTTATAGGGTATACCCTTTTCTCCAGCATCTGCCACGCTCCATACTCCTGCCGGCTTCTGCCCTACTTCTCGGAGCTGCGTCTCAGCAGATTAAAGCACGGGTTCAGAGCGAGGAAGGGGATTGACTTATTCCCATTGAGTTGTATCTTAAGCTTCAGCTTTGCAAATCATCATTCCTGGTGGCATTTGCTCCAAGATGCATTGGGACGGGGTCCGTGGGCTGAAGTCTGCCCCGAGGGATGCTCAGTGGCCGGTAGGGCTCGCCATGGTCCTCCAGCCTGGCCCTCTGCAGGTGTCGGTGGCACATCCAAGTGCACCGTGTCCCACCTCAGACCTTCAGAAGGGGAAGGTGTCTTCTTCTCCCAGGCTGCAGGAGCTGTGGTCTCCTGACGCCCTCCCCATAATCTGAATCTGCCATATGTGTGTTAATAGATTTAGAAGGTCACCCCTGAGTTGCCTTCTTTTCAGGGCTTATAAATGCTTTCCTGAGCTGTCTCAGGTTTCCTCGCAGCTGAAGTTTGGGGTAGCAGGTGTTGTCGCAGAGGTGCTTCGTGATGCTTGAAAGTGTCAAGGAGAACTTTCAAATGTAGGATAAGAAGAAAAGAGGTGGTCACCAAAGCTCTTTCTCCTCTGCTGCAAGGGCTAATGAGGTGCTGTGGTTTGCGTTTTGTTATTTCGGTGGGTGCCACTCTCCAGCAGTTTTTGAAAAATAAGGCAGATTTTGATAGCATCCCATCGAAGGCCAAATGGCCCAGCAGAAGAGGCACCCACCTACTTGGGGAGCGTCAGGCGAGACGTGGTGTCACAGCTCTGTTCAGGTTGTGCCCTCTGCCCCGGCACGCTGTGCCTCTTGTGCCGGATCCTCCAAAACCCTGTGTGCTGGAGGAGGTGGAGCAGGAGGCTCCAGCCTGCCAGGACCACCCGGAGCTGTCTCCTGGCTGGCCTTTTCTGAGGGACCTCAGGACACAGGCAAGGATTTTGGCTAAAACTGCGTGGATTGTTCCAGCAGCCTTTTCTCAGGAAGGAAGGGGTTACCTTCCCCAGGGCAGGAGAAGGATGGGGGACCCTGTGGGCACGGGTGGGGGTCAGCCCCCAGGGGCATTGCAGCTTGTGTGCTCAGGCTGAGCAACGCCAAGTTACACCTTACACCAAGTTACCTTGCACCGACCGCCCTCCTGCACATGCACTCACATTTAATTTCCTTGATCTAAGAGTAATTAGGCAATTAAAACAAATAAAGGCCACTTATTTGCCAGAACACAATAGAGAGGAAGCAGATTCATTTTTTACTAGCCCGTGGTCTATTAACGCCAGTGACATGTAAGCCGGCAAATTATTAATAGTAGTTTTGAGGGTTGAAACTGTGCTCAGGAGCCTGTGCCCTCCGCGCGTGGGGCGGCGTGGGCGGCTCCTGCTGGGGATGCTCGCCGACACCTTAACGTGCAGAGTGAGATTGGGAAGAAAACAAGGGTTTGCGAGGAGATCCGCGGATTAAAGATACAAACCCAGATCAATTAACTGCTGGAGATTTGTAAGCCTCTTTATAATCCTGTAATAGCGGAGTTTTGCTGATAAATGTAAATGGGACTTTTTTTGCTTCAAAGATGGGAACTGGTGATATGCTGTAGGGAGAAGGAAAAGAACTGGTAAGCTTGCAGGCACTGAAACCATTGCTGATGCAGGCATTTTCGTATACGTAATTACGCAGGACTGTGTATTTCCTAGTTACCTGTGATTTTAGGTGTGATCTGTGCAGCTACCCCATCAAGCAGGCAAATTGCCTTGTTAGACGCCAGAGATTTCTGTGCCCGTACGTTCCCTTAAAAGCCACTTTTCTCAGATGGGGAGATGGCTTTGAGTGTTGGTTGAATTTGTCATTCCTGGGAGCACACGCATACTTCCTGAGCCAGGGAAACCACTTGAAAATAAATTGTATTCTGCAGAACTGTTTTCTTTCCAGAATAAAACCAGCCTCTGTAGTTGTAGGTGATGTGCAAAAAGAAGACGAAAGGGGGTTTCTAAGTAATTAAAAAATGTCCCTGATTTTAGAGTTTGTTTTTGAATCTTCTTAATTTTACTCAGAAATTGTAATCTCAAGTTCAAGGTAGTGGGTGAATTGTCCTGTAAAAGCGTCGGCATATTTAATACTATTTTTGATGGAAGCAAGGAGTTGAAAACGCCTCGTGTTACAGACACAGTTAAACTGGCGGCCACCGCCTGCATCTGACCCCCTCCTCGAAGCTCTCGGAGCTCCTGCGTGCCACAGACCTCTGCAGAAATTCAATTTTCAGTTTTAAATCATTTAGCCCCAAAGAGGAGAAAGGAAGCGGTTTGTCTGAAAAGACTGAAGGTGGAATTCCATCATCCTTGGGCGTGAAGTCTGCGAGGACGCGGCTATCAGACTATAACCGGCATAACCCCCAATTTCTCATGGCCTGAACAGCGAAATGACTCCTTGCTCTGATCACATCGCTTTTCTTTTACGGGGGGTTGTCAGTAAAGTACGTCAGGACGGAAAAGTTCATCTGCGTGGGCTGCGGTCTGGAGGATGGAAATGGGGTGTACATAACCAAATCCTCATTAATACAGGTCGATACTTGAAAGGTGGCTTTGTGTGGAAAAAGTGAAATCAAATTCAATAAAAATCTCCCAACTCCGTAGGAGCCCGGCCGCTGTTTTCTAATCAGATCTGCATTACATTAAACGGCGTGCCATTCAGCTTGTTAACAAGCTTTGGCATTAAATAAAGCTGTCACTGGAGTTTGGGGAATGAATGGCCATTAGGAGTGTCTTTTGCATAATGTCTTGCGGAGAAAAGCCTTCGAGGGAGGTGGTCCGGGAGGAGGGAAGGGAAGGGAATTTATAACCTAGTCCTGGTGCAATTAGTGTGAATATGCAAACCTTAAAGGTGACAAATGGTTGGCAGCTCCGGGAAGGGAGCGAGTGGCTTTTGCTGCTGTTAAGCCTGCTGTGAGGAACTTAATTTCGGATTTACTCTGGGCAAAGTAAAATGACAGCCTTGGTACCGCATTTCAAATAGCGGATCCTTCGCGTCGGGAGATTGGCATGTGTTTAGCACACAGAAGCGTGGTTTGTTTGCGCCTCGAGAAAGCCTTGCAAAAACCGATACTTTTGCAATTCAACAGACCTCGGTGTTCCTTGCTCTCTACCCTCTCCTCCAAAAACACCAGATGCAGGACACCTAAATCTCCAGGCTGGGTTTGAGCTCTGGTTGGAGGAGGGGGGAGGGACCACCTGGTTTGCAAAGCGCTGCAGAGGCAGTGGCGTGCGGCTGATTTCAGAGGGAAGGCATTCAGATGCTGTGACAGATAAGATAATTTTAAAACTGGTGTCTGAAAAACCTTTGGAGAAGTCTTTGTTGCCATAGTTATTCTTCTCGTTTGCAGAAGCATTTAAATAACAGTAATAAACATGACATAAAGACAAAGACTGACTTACCGGGTTTTTCGTTTCAGTGTGAGATTGTGTTTTACATCTTTTCTTGGAGTCTTTTTTTCTTGCATGTGCTGTGTAATCTTAGTCCCTTGAAATCACATTTTGGTGAGGAAGAGATCTGCTTCTCTTCATGCGTTGCTGTGACACATCCCGGTCCTAATATCAGTGGTGTGTTTGTACAGCTCTTAATGCCTGGCCCTTACCTTCCAGGACAGCTATTTGTGTGATTGTTGACTTAATAATCAGTAATATTCCATATGAACAAATGAAGTTTCAGTGCATACAATTGTTTTGAGCGTTTATTTCCATAACTCAGCATCTGACTATAATCTACTGCAGCCGATCCCACAGAAGTCTGATCTCATCTGACCTCATCAGATCTGGGAGCATCTGGAAGGACAAACTTCATCTTCTCAGGAGAGACCACCTGGAGATCCCAGATGATGCAGGCTCAGCCCAAAGGGTCACGATTGACCACTGGATCACAAAAACCTATGGACAAGGCTAAGCTGACGGACAAGGAAAAAGAGCAGATATGCGTAGTGAGATGGTGACCTGGTAAATGAGGTGGTTGACCAGAAGCCCAGAGATGTTTGAGGTTGCTGGGTGATGGCTGATAGGTCGCTTTGCAACTCCTGTCTCTGCTTTGTTGACTGTAGGCAGGGAGTTGCTAGTGGCAGTGGATGTTGATTTTCTTTGTATGTTTGTCCAGCTCCCAGTGCTCTGGACATGATCTGCTCGCGTGTGGCGAGCAGCAGACGGGACGGTCCGTGCAGTGAGGAACTCTCGGTGTGTTTGCAGCCTCAATCTGTGTTCTCCTGGTGCTGGCCCTGCCTGCCAGAGGGACATCCCAGCAGGCGTGCGTACGCATCCTGGGGCACCCTTGGGTGTCTGGTTTGATGCCTAGTGCCTCATCCAGAGAGCAGAAACAATAATATTTGTAATGCAGCACGTGAACGAATAGCACCGAGTCCTGAAGCATTTGCTGCTACTTTCCAAAAAAAAAAGTACAGATTATTGCTTCCATATGTTTTCAGCATTTTTTGTAGGTTATGTGTTTTTCACGCACACGCTCCCAGCTTTTCCCTTTCATGAATAACATGCTTTGTGCCTCTCTCTCCTTTAGGATTCAGGTATTCCACACTTCCTTGCATGTTTATTTGAAGGGCTTTGGAGATGTGAGAGTAGCAGTACGTTACCTTGAATGGGCTTACACTCGCATCGCTCCCGCGGCAAACTGCGCCGGGCCCGGTGGGTTTTTGCAAGTTTTTAATTTTGCAACGGGGAACCTGCTGCAATAGGCAAAACTCAGCCGGTGTGGTCCATCCCGGTGCTCCGGAGGTGAGTCCCTGACGGACCACGGAGGAGACAAGCAGGCTGCTGTCCCCAGGGAACCTGAGCCTGTCCCCAGGGGTGGGCGGGAGTCACCTGTCTCCCAAGGGTGCTGTTGTCCTGGTGGAGGGGATGCCAAAATATCAAAGGTGGGGTTTATCTGCTGGTTTTAAAGCCTTTTGCAAATGGCTTGGTATCATTAGCTTATTTATTATGGTTTGTTTGGGTTTTTTTTTTTCTGTCATAAGCAGTTCAGAAAGGAGAAGTCATTCCCTGCCAGGTTAGTCATTGAGAAAGTTGGTGTCCTTCAGCCTCTGTACCCAGGGTGATTTGGGGTGAGTGGCTGCTGTGCATGCTGAAGCTCAGCTCAGGAGGATGCTGGAGCATGCACTTTGCTTGGCATGAGCGACTGCAGGTGTTCGATTTACTGACACCTGTGAGATTAGGCACTTGTGTAAGTGTTTGAAAAATCAGGGTCTACTTTTTCTTTGAGTTTTCCAGCCCTGTGGCAGTCGGGGAAAGAGCAGGGTACGTCGTGATGGCTCGTGCTGCTGCCACCGTTCCCACAGTGTCTCTGCCGAGGGGCAGCCGGACTATCAGGATGGGAGTTTGGGTGGGTTTGAGAGTAGGGATTGCCGTGAGGTTTTCAACTTTGTCCTGCCCTGAGAAAATCCGTCTTTATATAAAGTGTCAAGTGCACAGTTGCAACCAATTTTTTGGCCTGTCCCTTCCATGTCTTCATGCCCTACTGCTGAAACAGCACTTAAACCAGCCGAGACTGATAAGGTATCCTGTTTATGTTGGCTGGGAGACACGATATCCACTTTAACAGAGCATTACAACATTGGAGGCAGTGTTGTCCCTGGCGAAAAGCCTAAAATAAATTCTTTAATTTTTTGTATGCGATGTACAAAAGAGCAGGTGAGGTATGTACTTGTATCCGGGCAAGCCCGGGGAGCCTGTTTGAAGTCCTTTACAAGCCACTCAGGATTGTATTGCAAGAACTCAAAGGAGTTTGAGACACTTCTTGATTAAATTTCAGCTGAACACAGAGCCCTAGTCTGCAGCTGCTGTAACTGGAGTTGTTCTGATGCTGGGCTCTGCCCTGCTCCATCGCAGCTGAGCTGCCGGCAAAAGCCAAAAAAGCAGAATTTCTCCTAGAGAAAGGGGAGTGTGGGTACATTTTCCGTCTCTTTGGAAGCAGCCTTGTGCAATTTTAGTTTTATGAATGGGGTAAAAAACCCACTAATAAGCTATTGCAGGTTTTGAGTGGGTTTAGGGGTTTATTCTGTTTCTGGAGTGATTGTGAACGACACCAGTGATGGAGAGAGCAGAGCAGACAAACACCGAACTCTGACTTTACCTGATATTTTACTCCTAGACTAAACAAATCTTTTTAAAAATTGGTGGGTTTTGGGTTTTTTTGCACTAAGTTTTTGGAAAAATGACTACAGCTGCTTCTTGGTGTGCAGAGAGTGAAACGTTGCCTGCCTTGGCGTGAGCGAGTGGAGTTTGCCGTCCCGAAGGCAGAACGGTGGCTGCGAGCACTTTCCCAACTCCTTGGCCCGGGGGCTGTGCTGCCACGCACCAGCAAAGCACAGCTCCCTCATGGAGCCTTTTGGGATGGAATTGCCCAAGACGGACCTGGAAAACTCGGAAGTGGGATGGATTGCCTTCCAGTGGGGATCTCCTTCAAACAGACAGCTGTCGGTGCTGGGGGCTACGGTTATGGATTTGGGTGCTACGTAGGGTGCGATTTAGTGGGACATGATGAAGTGATTTAACAGCTCAGCGCTGCTGGGTGCGTGAGGTCCTGAGCTCACCGTGCATCCCTGCTGAGCCCGGGGTGATGGGTTAAAACAGTTGTTGAAGCCTTTGCTGAGCTGACGGGAGGGAGGTGGTGAGAGACGAAGGGTCACATCGCTCCCATGGCACGCAAAGCCGGGCTGTCGTCCCTGCCCTTGGCATCCCCATCCACTTACTGGGTTTTGCTGTCCTGCCGTGGCCTCAGCCCTCTCGGTCCTCCTTGCTGGCCTCACAGGAGCCCACAGTGTCCATTCTCCTTGCAGGGACACATCCCACCAACCCTCGGAGAGCACGGAGCTCCAGCGATGCCACCTGCGGCTGCAGTGCCCACCCAGGGTGTGCGGCACGTGTTCGGTGGGGAGGGAAAACTCCTTTAATGGGGGGTTTGCAACAGGCCTTTGTCACAAGTGCTGTGCGGCGTGAAAAGCTCCCGGCCACTAATTTGGAAAGAAAGCTGAAGGGGATGGATAAAGGCCGCTGTCCCAGATCCTCAGCTGGAGGGGATCGGGGTGCAGCTATTCGGCCGACAGCCGCCAAGCACTGCTCTCCTTGTTGCTCTCCTCTGTAGAGGGCTGTTCAGTGCTTTCAAGAGGTTTTCTTGCGTTTTGTTCCCTTTCTGTTTGCCTTTAAAAAGTCAATCTGCAGTCTTTTATTTTTTTTTTTTTTTCAAAGACATTCTTCCCCCCGCCCCCTGCCCAGTAATCCATCCTTATTACACCAGTGAGTCACTCTTCAAATAATCAATTGCATTTTCATTGTCTGGCTTGTAAGTCTATCACCGAGCTTAAGGACGGCAGTGGATAGTATCAGCTGAGACCTTTGGCAGATGGTTTTGCAATTCGCAATGCTCATTTGGATATTCACTTCTTTCTCCGATGAACAATCTCCCAGCCGTGGTGGGGGAAAGCCGGGCTGGGGACTCTTCCCCGCGCGCGCAGCATCTCTGCGGTCACTATCTAATGTCGGAGGAATTTGTAACATTAGCAGAATTGTCTGATGCGAGGAAAACTAATTTTCGGGGTAAGCCTTGCGAGCGTGGCTGTAAAGAGCCGTTTTCCCATGGGCTGTTGTGTCCTCGCGGGCTCGGGGCATGCGTCAGTGCAGCCCGAGGCGGCCGATGGTCAGAGTCTTTCTCAGGTTCACTGATACTAGGGCTGAGAGGCATACGTAAAATTCAGGGTGTTCCTCTCTGCTGCCGGAGAGGCCGTTTCTTCCCTTGCATGTGGCTCTTTGCTCTCCACAGGGCCCTGATGCCAGAGCTTAACACTTCGAGTGCTAAGTATTACAATTATTATTCTTACCGCGGAGGGAGGCACTTTGTACTCAGCCATCGCAGCAAATATTTCATCCCCTATCAATTGCCCTCGTGCAGATGCTGCTGCCGTGGTGATAAAAGACATAATGGCTGCTCGCGCTGATAAGGGGAGTATATAAATATAATTATTGAAATCCCTGCATAGAGCCTGTGGATGGATGGAGTCATCCCTCTCCCTGCGAGGGGTTTCTCTTGCTCCGGAGCCCGTCGGGGAGAGCAGGAGCACTCGCCCCAGCGCGCTGCTCCCTGCTGGCTACAGCTCCTGGCAGCCGAAATGGGAGCTGCTTGGCCACAGCTGTGAGCAATTAGTAAAAGATGTCTTTTCCCCCCCTTCTCCTTCCCCTCCTCCACTTTCTTTCCTCCTCCTCTTCTCCTTGAAACGAAGCCACGGGCCCCAGGGGAGCCAGGAGGAAAGCCCCGAGCAGTTTGGGTTTGAGATGGTTGGAGGCGACCAGTGCTCGATGCGGTCGCACCCTGGTAGTGGGGCGCAGGTCTAAGGACCCAACCCAACCTTGCGGGGAGCATACTGCAGCCGAGGAGCCAGATATTATTTAGATCAAGCCAACAAAAAAGTATTTCCATGGCAGCAGTAACCATAGGAAACCTCCCCAGCGTGTCTTGGGTGGTTCCTGTTTCCTTGCCTTCAGCTGTTTGCTTTGCAAGGAGAGCAGCGGTGTCAAGCGCTCCGTGCCCGTGGTGCCACCAGGAGTGGCTGGTGAGCCCGGCTGTCTCCTCCATGGCCTGTCCCCAGGGGCTCAGCAGCCGCTCTCCGGGCTGCATCGCTGCCCCTGGTTTTTCTCTTGCACTCTAGTTGGTAAAAAGATGCTTTCAGAGGATTCTTTAGACGCCGTGAAGTCTCAAAGCCACCTTTTTACCTTGTGTCAGCTCACAAATGCACGTTTGATCCTTAAATACCCAAGGCATGAAAGTGAATTGGCTCCCAGGGTCCAATTCTTCTTCCTTTCTATAGCGTCTTAGAAAGATGCTTTTATATTTCCTCTGGCTCAGCTAGTGATGCTTGGCCTTCAACCAAGATGGGGAATCTAGGACAAGAATCACTGAGAATGGCAAGATGAAAAGTTGTAAAAAATGCCAACTTTTTGTTGGGGAAAAATGCTGGTAAAAGACTTCATTTAAAAAAATAAACTGGAATATTTTTGATCAGCTTCATGCAGACACATTTACAGGAGGGCGTAAGAGGAGGCTCGTTTTCCTGGGTAGTGCCTCCTCTCGGAAATCCAAGCCATGGAGTGAATACAAGTGCTGGAAATCGAGAGGTTTTGGAATGAGTCACTGGAAGGGATGGGGAACCAGTTGTGCCGGTGTGGCCATCCTGTTCGGCAGCCAGCTCATCGACCGACAGGGATGGGGCGGCTGCGTGGGAGCACCCGGGGGCCTGAGCATCACTGGAGGCTGCACCCATGGGTGCTCCGACCCCGCCGCTCTCTGAGAGCAGCGTGGAGCTGTGCCCACCTAGCTTTGCTGGGCAGATGGGTCCCGCTTGCACAGCCGAGGTGTTGCACAGGGATGGGTTAAGAAAAGACGGCTCCTTCTGCAGGAGTGTGAAGCAGAGGGGGAAAAAAAGGTACATTGTGATGCCCATAACTGGGGTTTTGATGTTAGCGTACAACGCGCGCTGCTCCGTCCTCCCCCAGCCGTTGGGTGCTCATCATGGCAGGGTTTGCTCCATGGGGGAAGACCTGGTTGGTCTTTGACCCGTCTACCTCGGGTGGAGGTGGGTCCCTTTGCAGAGATGCTGCTGGGCTTGTCTCGTAACCTGCCCTGGCTCTTTGCAGGTGATTTAATCCCTGCTTTTGAAAACTCGCAACTCTACAGGTGAAGTCAGGCTTTTTGCTTAAGATTGCGCAACATTTGAAGAAGTGGTAGTGGGGCAGGGACGAGGCTGATTCCCTTTCCCTTCTCGCCTGCCAAACAAATGGGAATGCTCACCACAGAGCTGCGCCCATGCCGTATTAAATCTGCCTTCAGTGCCATAAAGGGCATGTGCCGGAAACGCAGCCCCTTTAAATGTCAGATTTGAGAAGAGCTGGGATGTGAGAAGACAATAAAAGTTAATATTCTTAAGTCAGGTTTGTGCAGTGTAGCCTGGATTTTTAATATCAAGTGCATAATTTATTACACGATGTAGCGGTTTCAAATACATATATTTGAATATGTTTTAGTATTATCTTTCCTTCCAGTAGCAGGAACAATGCTGCTTTATAAAAGAAAAATGATTTCATGTTGCCATGTGATAGTTTCAGCTTGTACCTCTAATAGATGTGCGGTTTGCTGAAGTGTGAAGGCTATCTGGTAAATGCCTGAATAATAAAGCGATATTGTTTGTTCTGATTTCCCTTTGCTATTTTCAAACGTATAAATAAAACATTTTCACACTGTACCCTGTGCAGTTCCAGCCCAGACTATTTACTTTCTGCCGACGCAGCCTCTAGGAGACGTGAATCTTTCAGTCCGACAGGAGAAATCTGGTGGCATTAGTCTTGCACGTTGCGCTCAAAACGATCAAAGGTAATTTTAATCAATATTTTGCATGAAGTAAAGTTATAAGTATTTAAAAAAAAAAAACCCCAACCAAACAAGTCGTCTTTTCAGACAAAGAAGCATTTGTCTCTGTGTGCAGCAGAGGGCACCCGGCATCGCTGCGTGCGGAGGCTGCGGCTCGGGGCTGCCTGAAGGGAAAAAAAAATTCCGGTGCTTAAATTCTGTTTTGCAGAAATGAAATACTTTGTGTGTGTGTTTGCTTATATATGCGTGTGAGTGTGTCTATAAAAAGACACAGGGTGGCATATATATAAAAATAATCCCAGCGTATAATATAAAACTCAAATATTCGTAGTGGTTGCTGAAGTCGGCTGAAGCGCATGTTGTGTTGATTAACGCTCAGCCTGGTGTTCGCTAAGCTTCGGAGGGGCTCGAAGCATGCTGAGAGGGGAAAACGAAGAGGCCCCGGCTAGCGAGGGGTTGCAATCTTCGTCTTCCTTGTAAAGCCAGAGTCCGGAGACATCTTGTGATGTTGGGAACTACCCCAAGTCAAAGAAAGGTCTTGAAAGACAGATAATATTGGGGTATGCTGAATTATCAGTCCTTCTTCCTAGAAGAGAAGCAGCAACATCGGAGGGGGCTGGGGGTTTTCTGGTGGAGTTTGCGGTGCTGCGGTGTCGCTCCTGGCAGCGCCAAAGCTGGTGGAGTTGCAGGGCTCTTGTGAAAGTCCTTGAGACGATTCTTATCCCCACCTTAGAAATTATCAGCTGTTTAAGGAAACTTAAAATACTGAGTTTGGTGGATGGCGCGGGAAGCAATCCTGGCCCCAGGGGCATGACGGACGCTGGCTGGAGCATCGTTAGTTGGAAGATGAAGTACCTGCTTGCTAGTGAGGGACCCCATCCTGCGGGTACGGAGATGCGTGCGTCATTGTCCAGAGCCAGCCGTGGAGATTAGGACCTCACCTTGTGTAATAAGGTTTTTCCAACAGAAATTGACTTTTTTTTCTATTTTTTTTCCCCCCCTGTAGCTAGTTGCACAGACACTACCAAGACGTGTTTCTCATTGAACTCTCAGTGCACCTTGTGCTTCTTTTAAGAGGGAATAAAGAACCCCAGTGCCAAGTCTGCGCTCAGCTGTTGGCTTCGCTGTGGCGCTGTTAAAATATTCAGGGCAGCTGGATTTTGTGCCGCGCTTTGGGTGATGTGTTTCCTGGTGAAACAGTAAGATGCCATGCTGAATTTTAAGATTTTAGTCATTAATTCAAGAGGAATTCAGATTTCCTCTGTCTCCCCCAGCGAACTGCTTGGATTGGGCTTAATCTAAATCTCTCAAGGCATTACTCCCGCATGGGGCTGGAAGTGTATAAAATATGGGGCTGGTAACAAGAGTGAGAGGGCATGTGGTTCAAGATAACCAGTTTATGCAAAATACACAGCTGGGTGGATTTTGCTACTGGGTTTCTGTGGACTGTAATGATCAGAGAAATATGGAAATGTTGGAGGGGCCTTATAATAGTGGGCGCTAATTAAGATGAAATGGATTTGGGTGGTAGGGAGTAATCCCAGATTACAATAGTAAGTTTTTTCTAAAATAGCCCTGCTATTTGGGAGGGCAGCAGAGCTCCTTGTTATAGGGCTTAAAACAGCCACTCCATGGGATTGTCGCAAGCAGTTTTCACCCTTGCCTGGTTATTTCACAAGAGCTTGGTACAGCTAAGACATGAAATATGTGAATAATTTCAAGGGTACAAGCTCTCCTGCGTGCTGTAAAGCACCTTCTCACTAGGATAAAAATACTGTTATATTGATGCGCCTGGATAATTGCTTTTCTGGAGGGCTCGCTGGCGCTGGCCTCTGGGAAGGGGTGTTTTGTCCTGTTATGGCCATTCCTGCGTTGCGCGTTTTGGAGCTGTGAGAACAGCCTGGTGCTGCCTTGACCAGTTAGATGGTTGCGCCTGGCTGGTGGGCTGGGACGTACTGGGAGAACACTACTGGGAATGAACTCTTGCAGCTCTGGGATTGGGACCAAAAGCAAGATGCAACACCACAGCCTGGTCTGCAGGACCCTGGTTCTGCCCTGCCGGCTCCAGGTTTTTGGGCAGGAGCAGCCGTGAGGAGGCAGGCACATTTCTGCTCTTGCTGCTTGGCTTTTCCTCTCTTGTAAGGCTTCAGTGGTCTTTTTTCAGCGCTGACCACGCCGCAAAGCGCTGGACTTATCACACCGAGTGCTTCAGGCACCCGGCTCCTTGGGAAATGATGGTTATGAAATGTTTTGCAGGAGCCTGTCGTCGTTACAGGAGATTTGGCAATGTGTAGCTCGAAAGGCTGCGCTCGTGGGCAGCTCAGCCTTGTGCTGGAGACCGGTGAGGCTTAGCACGCACCTTAGCCAATGTCAATAGAAATGAAACTGCTTAAATACACAGTTAAAATATGTTGTTATGTTAGCGTGTGGACCTCCGTGCAGGATTGCTCTTTAACTGTAGCCATTAAAGGACCCCCATGGAAGAGGTATAGGGGGCTGGTAAAAAAAAATAAAAATATTCCATCTTAACTGCCTGTTTGCTGCCAAGTGGATTTTGGGCTGAGGTGAAAGGTATCTGGTTTTAGGGTATTTCTATCCAAAACCTTGTAGACAGTAAGAAGAAACGGGTTAAAAAGATGCTGCGTGCTTCCTTTCAGGTGATGAAATCCAGCTGCCCCGTCTGCTGGCTCGTCTCCTCCGTGCTTTCCCGCACGGTGCCCAAGCCGGGATAGCAGAGGAGGTCGTTACCGATGGCTAGCACATCGTTGGGGTTCGGCTTGGCCGTCGTCCTGGGCTTTTCCAGATGATCCGGGAACTCGAGTAGTTCATAAAAGTAGCCAAATGGACCAATAAAAGGAGTTTGTGGAAAAGCCCAATATATTTTATGAAGAACGAAATGGATCCTCTAACGCGAGGGTTGTGTCTTGTAAAATTTTGCAGGGCTGCTAGCGCTGTTAAACGCTGGCTTTCCGCTCCAGCCGCTCGCTTCGAGCGCATGCAGTAACTGTCTAAGCTTTCTTTTTGGCCTGAGCTCGTCCAAGCTCGGGGTGAAATCCTAGCCCTGGGGAAGTCACCAGGAGACGTGCCATGAATTTCCCAGGGACCTGGAAAGCGATCTTCAGTGCGAGACCTGTGATGACAGCCTTCGAATAAAAACTGTCTGGCCTTTGTGTGGCATTTTAGGCGAGGTAAAATACAGCTTTACATCTTCTTAATGCTCTTCGATGGCAACAACTTCAGCTAGAAGGCCAAAATTTGGCTTGACCGTGGTTCTCGCTGGGAAATGCCTTTGTGCGATCCAGGAAAAGTTAAGCCGTTTGGATTTGAGCGAGGGATGAGTTTGCAGCAGCGGGACAGTGCGTGCACCCGCGGCGTTTCTAACCATGGTAACCCAACGAGTGAAATTTCAGCCCAGCACAGAGGGCAAGCGCAAGGCTGATCAATGATTTAATTTCCCCCCAAGTTGTTTAAAGGGCTTGAAGTGGGCAGGGAGCTCAGGTGCCTGGCCAGCTTGGGTGGATTTCATACACGGAGACCTCATCTCCCCGTGCTGCCCTGAAGCCCGTAGGATGGGGAGGCAGCAAACGAGGCACGGCATCCGTGGAGACCGAACCCCTTCGCATCATTGCAGGGACAGGCAGGGAGTTGCAGGAAGGCAGAAAACAGGGACGTTGCTCCTGATTCGACATTTTATATGTCTGTGCACAGGAGTGTCTGCAGCTTCGACCTTGATGCTACCCAACCTGTGCGACTTTTAACTGAATCTTTTTAGTATTCTCCTTGTACCCTTTGAATTTATTCTGATGGACTGCAGAGCTGTGGTGGTGTTCAAGCTAGGCTTGAATTTCTTAGCTGATAAAAATTTGGTATCATTCTTGTCTCTTGGCCCCAAAGGGCAAAGCTGCAGAGCTCAGCTAATCTTATGAGATCCGTCTCTTTTTGATCTGACAGTTCCTGAGAACGGTTTCTGCTGCACCCAGACTTTAAAATGGGACAAATCCCCAATTTCCAACCGGCAATTAAAATTTGGCTTCAAATCCAATCTCTCAGCCCCTAAATACTGAACGGAGACAAATTTCAGACTGTGTCCTCTCTGTGAAATGACCGTGCGTGCCAGTGTGTGGCCTTTCACTGAGCCAGGGATGGGGTGACCCCCACTGCAACCGACTCTTAGAGAAGGGTCCGTATTTTCAAGAAATGGCATTACATTTCCCAGTCACTGGAAATCTTTATGGTTGAGGGGGTTTACCTTTGGAGATGGCTTGGTCGTTCCCAGCTCTGGGGAGCTGGCTGTGCTGAGCTCTCCTCCTCGCTGGGGATGCTCAGCTCCCCTTCGGCTTCATGGGAGCACAACGGTGTCTCCTTTCGTGGACAGTGATGCTCAAAAAATTAGGCTGTGGGGCTGGATGAAGCGCTGTGCCAACCGCCACGCTTTTGGCTACCGGGCTCCTTCCTGCGAGCTTTCTCCAAGGCAAAGGTTGGGTTTTACTGCTGGAGGTTGGCTGCCGCTCTCGCTTTCCCCGCGGCCACCTTTTGAGGGGATCGATGGTTGGTTTTGGCAGGAGCTGTTTTATTTCTTGCTTACAAACGTAGTGATCTCAGCTGTCTGCAGGTCTGCGTGAGGCTTGGTATTAGAGCTGCTTTGATGTCTGCACTGATACATCTTAAGGCAGCTCAGGATGATTTTATGCAGTAGCCCTGAGGTGCTTGCACAGAAAAAGGTGCTTTAGAAATGTAAATTTCGTTTGAGGACAGATTTTTCTCTGCTGCTCTCTCTCAATTCAGGACGAGGCAGTAAAAATGTAGCATTTAATTAAAGTTTGTAAAGGTTTGGAGCTGAATTGCTATAAACATAAAAGACATAATCAAATGCCTACCTAATCCCCACCTTAAGGGCACATTAAATGCAGAAAGAATATAATGTGTTGGAGACTAGGATTGAAAAGCGATGAGGATTTGGGAACAGATCTTTTATAGCTAGAGCTTCTAAATTATTTTACTTCAGGCTTAGAGATTTAAATATCTACATATTATAGATAAACATGAAGCAGCCCAATTCTCAGTCGGCACAGCCGGCATCGTTCTGCCGAGTCGTTTTAGCTACAAATCCGTACAGCATGGCCTTGCGATGTGCGTTACGGCGCAGTGTCTTGCTCTGACGGTGGCTGAGATGGGAATCAGGCCTCGGTTCATCACCGAGTTGAGGACTTCTCCTTCTCTGAAGTCAATAGCTATTTAGAGAAAAGCACCTGATAGGTTTCCGTTATTGGAGTAGAACAAGGTGAAGAAGTGGCGTTACGCAGTGTCAGCCGGCGGGCTAGGCTTCCTCGGCTGCGGAGCTGCCTTCTGCCATCTCCAGCTTCAATTTAAAAAAAATAAATAAATGAAATTGAAACAATCTTTTATCCTGAAAAAACTCAGACAGCAGGAACCAAATGCTGTTATCTTTCTGGGTCTCTAGAGAAATGCAGTCTGGGCACGTTGGAGCTGCCTGGCTCCGTCACCGTCTACCCGCCATCTCCCCCCTATTCCCAGCAGCCAGGTGTCCCAAAGAGCTGGTTTTCCCCATGGAACTGCCAGGCTCTCCCTCTAACCCCCAGCAGTGTGTTATCAGCAGGACCGCGCCGTGGTTTTGTTTTGCAATCGGTCGTATTTGGCTTTGTTTGGTTTTGGGTAGAAACCAGGCTGTGTTCTGTGGTCTAGCTGTGATTGCTGTTGTTTAAGGCATTGCGATTTGTATGGAAATCGGGAATATTTCTCTTGGTGAAGAAAGACCAACAAGGTGTCACCAAAAACCCCATCTAGACCCACATCTCACAGCGCTTTGATGGGATGCTGGCAGCAAGGGGACCAAGGCTTGGAGAGGCGGGATGGGGAAGAGCTGCCATGAGATGTTTCGCATGGGCACCAGGTGGTGATGGTGATGTGATGGTGGTGGTGGTGGTGACGATGCTTGGAGGAGCAGAAGTAGTGCTAGGGGATTGCCCTTGCTGGGGAAAGGGCAACGTGAACCGGCAAAAGATTAACTCATCCTCTGAATGGCGAGGGGAGGAAAAGATCCTGGGCAAAAGGGAGGGGGACGAAATACCTGCTGACAGAGCTGAAAGGCGCCCAGTTAAGGGTAAAGTTAGTCCCGTGTTTTATACTGCAGGGCCCCATGGAAACGGGGAGGGCTTTCTTCTTCTGTTGAATCGGGCTCTATGCCAGCTGAAAGAAAACATTTTCCCAACACCAAATGGAAAAATGCAAGGCAGACGTCTTAAATGAACTGTTAAAGGAATAGAGCTGTGAAAAGAATACGTTTGCTGTGCGCCGGGGTTATGCATTTAACAGAGTTTTGACTGTATGAGACCTTTGCAGTTTGGAGACAGAGAAATCTGCTGCAGAGACTCAAGTTGTACTAAAGGCTGAAAGCAAATGTCAGGCTATCATCGCTGTTCCTGGGCTGGGCTTTGCTCAGGAGGAACGGACAGTATCTTCCTGTCCTCCCCAAAAATCTTGCTGCGTTTTTCCTTTCCCCTCTAGCCCTCTGCGCGCTCTTTCTGCAGATCATTGGCAGCTCTGCTCGTGCTTTAAAATAACCCAGGCTAAAAAGTGTGATTTGCGTTTCAGCGATTTTTTGATTACACCCACGTCCTATATTTATTGCCGTTTAAATCGTCTGTGTTAGCTTGAGATGTGTTTCTTTTGAGCAAGGGGGGAAAAAAAAAAAACCCAACCAGAACTTGACTCTGTTGCTAACTGTTGCTAAGGGAAAGAAGATATTTATTCATCAGGGCACTTCTTCAGTACTGCGAGGCTGGTAGCCATGGAGGAGGAGTGTCAGGAAAAGAAACGGTTATGTATTTAAGCCCTTTCTGTTATTGTTGTTGGACTCTTGCCATATCTACTGATGGTCAGCAGATGTCTTTTTTTCCCCCTCCCAGTGCTGTGCATCTTGGATTAGAGGTGCAGCTTGGGTTATGGTGGTCCCCAGAGCCTGATGTGAAACCAGGGGGGTCCCTGGAAGGATCCCGGGGCCTTCAGCAAGTCCCCGGTCCCACAGGTGTTAGGAGGCTCTAGTGTTGTAGCTATTTCCCCTCAGCCTCTCCAAAGAGGCTTTCTAGTCCTTGGCTTCAGTACGTCCTTCTTAAAAATCCCCATCAAATCAAAGACACCAAGAGCCAAAAACGATGCACATGGCTGCGTTCCCTCACCGAGCTACTGCTGCTGGGGGACGTGCGGCAACGCCGTTAGCTGGCTGTCACCGAGGTAAGAGGTTTGCCTTTCAGCTGTCATAGCAACACGAAAACATTGTTTTGACGGCGATCAAATTAAAAATTAAATTTGTCTCTTTCCTAGTAAGCGAATTGCTCACTCGTGAAAAATATAAATCACTTTGATCGGGGTAGGTATCTTTGTAAGCACCTCTCTGGGTTTCTGAAGTGGATTTTGCAAATGCCTCGTGCCACGTTCTGTCCCTGCTGGGTTTATGTAGAGTGTCCCATGAATTTGAGCTTTATTTAACGTTCGGCTTAGGTTGAAAAACTTCCTTGGCAAAAGTTCCTTGGTACCTGTAACTTGCTAAAGCTTGGGGCGAAAAAACAGGTCCGACGAGTGTCTGGAAGCAAAAGGGATGACTCCTCAAATGTAGCGTTTCTATTCTTTCTGCTAAAAAACCAGACAAACAAACAGTAATTTGGTGGTTTCTGAGATGCTCTGGTTCTTGGAACGCGAAGCTGAGCACAGCCTGGGATTGGAGAGGAGGAGGCGAGTCAGGTAAACGGGAGGATTTGCAGCAGTGCCAGGAAGAGGAGAGCAGCGTGAACATCTCTCAGATGATCTCCCAAAGTATTTCCAGCTCAGGGACGTTCTAAGCCAAGTGTGATTTCTAGGTATTCGGTGGCCCCGAGTGCCTTTCTGTCCTGTGAGTTGTCCGTTCTCCCTTTGAGCCCACACGAACTTTTGGCATCCACAGCATCACTTGCTGGGGCTTGGTGCTCCTGCGCAGGGGCCCACCTCGCTTGGGTTGCTTTGAACCCGGTTAGCTTCCCTCGGCGAGGTCACACCATCCTCAGCCTGCAGGTGGGGAGATCGAGGAGTGAGAGGGATGGACCTTCCCAGGCTGCTCGCAGGTCCATGCCAGCCCCGAGGCCACACTGATGGCCACGTTTCTTCTCAAAGCAGCACACGGAAGCTCGAGCAGGTCATATCTGTCCTTTTGGCTTACAGTATAGTAGTGGTAGCAGATTTACTACAGCCAAACTGATTCTCTCATTGGTTTGTCTATACTTAAGATTCCTAATTGATAGGGAAAAAGCTTTTGGGTTGAAGGTAAAATGAAAAAAGGAAAAGGTTTTTCTTGGGAAGTGTTTAAAAATCACAGGCGTTTTTCAGCAGAAGTGAACAACCCTCTGTCCAATGTTGTGCAAATAATTGTTTTTGTTTTTTTCAAGAGACAGCCTGTCAGCAGGGAGGGTTTGGGGATGTAACCAGGCTTTCTGACTGCATGAACAACTCTGGCCTGACATCTGGCACTGGAGCATGACATAACGAGGGCTGCATGAGTCCACGGTGCGTTGACTGGAAATGATCTCCCAAACTTTGGTGACAGATGGAGGCCAGGAGCTTCCTCCAGATTATGTGGGGTGCACGAAGGCTAGCTGTGGGCGAGAGGGGCCGTCCCGTCGGCTGCTGTTCCTGGAGCTGCTATCTAGACAGGCTTTGGCACTGGGTTGCCAGAAGCATGAGGAGAGGAAGAAACCACCCAGAAAATAACCAGGTCCACATTTTATAGAAGTGACTTGTGGGCTTTTGGTCATCTCAGCTTTCCAGGTGCCCAGATCTTGATTCAAAAGTGGTGGCTTTTTGTAATAAGTGTCTATTTTTATTCTTTTTCTCCTACCCTGTTCCTCTGCAAGGAACTCGGTCCCTTGGGACACAAGCTGCTCTGTGGGAGATGCTGCCTCCCCCATGCCTGGCCTGGGGAAGCCTTGAGCCCCATGTCCCGTGTGCATGCCACAACGTCTCCAAGAAAGGAGGACAAAAGAAAAGGGCTTGTTTGTTCAAAATGTCAGTGTTGAAATTATAACAGAAAATTCCTTTTTTTCCCCATGGAAATCCATGCACAAAGCCTTTTCCAGCTAGCTCCTTTCTTAAGCACCCGGTATTGATTTGTGAAATCAAATCGGGCTCCGGCGATGTCGTCGTTAGCTGCCACAAGCTGATGGAGAAGGTCGATGCCGACATCGATCTCCCGCTGCACGTGGCTTTCACGGAGTTCATGGCAGACTGCAAGCGGTGTGACACCGAGACCATATCTGCATGGTTGGTTATCGCCCGCTTTTGGTAAAATCCTCCTTCTTTTCCCCAAACTGAGGTCTGCAGCGATGCTGGGGCTGTGGGGACCTGCATCCTCGGCAGATGGGCAGCTGCCCGCAGGCGGTGATGCTGTTGAGCTCCTGCCTCTCCGCACCAGCAGGCACTCGTTGTGCATTTTATTTTTCGCATGTGTTCATCTTCAGTATTACAGACGTGTATGTGCAGAGCAGTGCTGGCGTGCCGATGAGGATTATTATATTGCTGGTTTGGGTTTTTTTTCCCCTCATATATTTGAAAAAGCAACACAAAATTACATATATAAACGGCAACATCTGTTACGGAAGCCTGGCCCAGGCAAATTAATGCTTTAGAAAGTCAGCGTGGCTACTCATGTGATTCACTTTTCATGCTTGCCAGAGTCACATCATACCCACAGCACTTTATTCCAGCTACGATAGGTGTGTCTTTTTTTCTTTTACACCCACATCGAATTCTTAAAATAAGAGCACTGTAAAAGGAAAAAATAACTTGAGTTTATTTTCCTCTGGAGCCCACGGGGCCCTGGAAGTTATTATTAGAGGTGAAGTCATCACAGAGGAGGCTGTAACCCTTGGGGAAGGGTACAGGCGATGCTGCTTTTGCAGAAAGAGCAGTGGTGGTGGTGGTGTCCTGAGGCAAGGGGATGCGGACACCAGCGGCGAGGCTGGAGAAGTCCCCGTCTACCTCCTACCTCTTGCCCACTTCCGTGATTTTGGTTAGACAGAGATGGGAGTGTTTCGATGTGCATCCTGCCTCCGGAGTGGCAGCACCGGGAGCAGAGCGGATCTGCCCCGAGCCCTGCCGAGCTCCACGGCATCTGCAGCACCATCCCTTTGCTGGCTTGCAGTGCCCAGAGCACACCGACAGCTGGAGCGGAGCTATTCTTTTTTTTTTTTTTTCATTTCACATAAAACAGAGTTGGATCCTTGTTACCGTGGAAACCAGCAGCCCTAATTATAAGGAGTTTGAGTCACTGGATGTAAAAAGCTATAATTCTTCTTTTTCTCTTAAAAAAAATAGAAATAAAAAAGACATATGGTGGAATGATAACCCCATACCTGACCTATGGTTAATCTTGAGTGTTTTCTGTATGAATGGTGCCCCAGGAATGTACAAAATACTAGTACTACTACGTCTGTAACGGTGAGCCAGGCTGGGATCAGCAATACCATCCTTTGCTGCCCATTACTCGTGCTGAGCCATGGCTGCCTTCAGGCCAACACTGAAAACAAATCAAAGTCATTGCATTTTCTATGATTTCCACAACCCCCATCTTTTTTTTTTTTTTTTTTTTTTTTT
>VYXH01007513.1:851343-861911 GCA_013397275.1 Burhinus bistriatus
TTTTTTTTTTTTTTATGCCATTGTATCACATGCACCACGAAGAGAGGAGATTAAGCCAGAGGGCAGAGGTGAAAATATCTCCTGCCGGGAACTCCAGATTGCAGCCAGGAAAAGAGCTCAGCACCGCTTGGTGCGGGAAGGACTAAAGTCTGTGCAGGACCCATGAATAGCCCCATTGAGCAACTGCTGGGCTGGAAGTTAAGCGGTGGCTTAAGCGTTTTGCCAGATCTGCTGGAATTCGCTCGTTTTGCAGACAGTGGTGAAGTAGCGTTACGGTTTACATCAAAACAGGATGCGAGTCAATAAGTAAATACTGTATAAAGAATGCTGCCTGTGTGCAAAGTGGCCTTTGCAAGTGGTCTCAGAGTTCATCCTCCCCATCGGCCTGTCCTTTGAGGGAAATCAGCTGAAAACTGCAAAAATTGGGGAGTGTTTTCTGTCTCGGCTTTCTGGCTTCTTTTTCTTTAAGCAGACGGCGAGGGGACTGTCCCGCATGGGTCAGAGCATCGGTTGTATTTAGGTCAGGAGGGTTACCGGGGGGGCAGAGATTTGCACATGGAATTGATTATTTTATGCCATTTTTAGAATGTGCTTACTGTGGTTTAAAACTCAAATTCGTCTTGTAACACAGATACTTAAATCCTGGCCTGGAACCGTAGCTAAGAGGAGAGCATTTAATACTTGCTAAATCCCTATTTCAAATAAACATGTGAGAGAGTGGCTTTCTGGTTTATTGGTGAAGAAATAAAGCTGATATTTTAGAATATATCCAATTAAATTCTGCAGAGTGGGCTTTCACATGAGGATAAATACATTTAGGGCTGTGTTCCTCCAAGCATGAAAAGCAGGGACTGTTGAGGGGGTGTTTTGGTGTAACTTCATCCATACTTGTGACAAGGGCTTCTTCCAGCCCTGAGTATGCTTGCTCATGAGTTGGGAGCTTGTCTTCCACCTGGGAACGGCTGGCATGGTCTTGTAGTATGGCTTCACGGAAGGAGCAAGACTCATTGTGTTAGGTTTACTGTTGGACTCGATGACGAGTCTGTGATTGTCACCCTTGTTTGGGTCAGTATCTGCATCCTACGGATGGGAAACCAAGCTGTGAAGGGTTGGAGGGCCACAGCAGCCCAGCCGCTTCGGCAGGGGAAGGCTGGGCTGCTCTGCGGTCCCTCTCCGTGGGCTGCACCCTGCTGAGGCACAGGCATCCCTCCAGCTGGGTGGGACATGCCGGTCCCTCATCAGGATGCTCCTCCAGCGGGACGAGCGGCTCTGAACAACCCAGGCAGAGGGGCTGTTTTCGCGTGGAAATGCTTTTCCATCCGCGCCGCCCCAAGGGCGGTCAGTCGTGGTTTTCAGTGATGATCAGACATTATTGCGCTTCATTTTTTGCGGGGATGATCAGCACCATCGGACACTCTTCTAAGGCCTGGGGGAATACTTTGGGAGCCGGGAGGCAAACGACGTTCTTGTTTGCGGGAGCAGGATGGGTGCCCGCACCTTGCGTGAGTGCAAATGGGATAAGCGAGCTGGAGACCCCGGAGACGCTCATTCTGCAAATGGTTTCCTCTTAGTGGTGTCCTGATATCCGTGATTATGTGGCAAATCGTGTGCTTAAGGTTGCGTACACGGATGGTTTATCGAAGGCAGCAGAGCCAACTCCTGTGCTTAATGTTAGGCGTGTGTTTTAAGTACCTTGTTGAACTGTAGCAAAAGCAGCTAACCCCAGCCAGGACTTTGCCTGGGCTTTCTCTGGACTGAAAGAATTTTTCTGCCTTTTAAATGCCTTGGGCTTTTTTACAAGACATCCATCTCTGGTTTTAAAAACCCGTCACCATGGTATAGCGTATCAATGTCTGACAGCTGTGACCAGGTAAGAATTACGATGTCTTGAACAGAATTTATGAAACCACAAATTACCTTTTGCCTATTGAAAATTAAAACAGCGCTAGCAGTTTTGGACTAATACAAAGGAACCACAGTACTTTTTTCATTTAGCAGTCACCATGTGACTGATATAATTTTTTAACGTACATGCCCCCTCCCAGTATTTGGAATGTATAAATATATACTGGGCATTCAAAAAATTATAAAAACCATTAGGCAAGAATTGCATATTAAAATGTATTTTACATGTTTTTCTTAGGCTCAGTTAGCCATATGTTAAAACAAACTTCAGCAATGGCACCAATTCTTGTTTGAGATTATGTCTTAATGAAATAGTATGTGGGTGGTAAATACAAGCAGATACATTTCTGTGCAGGAATTGGGGTTCCGCTATTTTATATGCTGTTTATCTAAATCATCCCCACTAAGGAACCTCCACCTGCATCCCCTGTGTTAGGATGTGGTCCTGTTCCCACCGGATCCAGCAGGACATCTCCAGTGGGGTCAGTGGGCTGTGTCACTGCAAGGATGCGTGTCTTGTCCTGCCTGTGGGTTGGATGGACCATGGGATGAGACAGGCAGCTGGTGCACTGGGAGTGTGATGGGGGACTGCTCCTCTGAGAGCAACTGTAGACCTCCTGCATCTCCTAAAATCCTTGGTAGAGGCGGTACTGGGAGAGCAGGTAGGACCTACAGTGCCTGGAACAGTCTGTCACATGCAGCTGGGGCTGGATACAGGCACTGGGAGCATCTGCCCCTGTTCTCCAGGATGACATGGCCCGGGGTTGAGATGGAGAGGATCCAGGCAGGCTGGGTGCTCTAGGCTTTTTTTCTACGCGCTGGCAGAGACAGACAAGGAAAGTGCTCCCATCCACAGGCACGCAGCCCTTGTGGCCTGGATGGTGGGGACTACAGGAGCTTCTCATGCTTCAAGTCCCAGGAGCCAGGACCTGGTAGTGGTCCTGGGATGGAGGGATAATGACAGGACAAGAAAGATGAGGGCTAATTCACTTTCCACGCACTCCCAACAAACCCCAAACTGGATCCAGTTCCTCCGCTGACCAGTCCAACAGCCCCATTGTGCTGAAATGCCTGCGAGCACCAGAGGGGCTGGCTCTGCATTCCCCACCGTCCGCGCTCTGCAGCACAAGGGCGTCTTGCCAGCTGCCGGAGGAGCCTCGCTCAAGTAAAGACTGGAGGGTCCATCTCCTGCTAGCTTCAATTACACCAGCCAGGAATAGGTCCTGCGGTACTTTGGCAAATTTGTTGCTTCCCAATGCTGTTTCACCACTGCTTATTCCTCATGGAGATCATTCCTGTTACCGCAAACAGGTTTCATAGAATCATAGAGTCGTTTTGGTTGGAAGAGATCATCAAGTCCGACCATTAACCTAGCACTGCCAAGTTACTACTAAACCATGTCCCTCATCACTACATCTACACGTCTTTTAGGTACCTCCAGGGATGGCAACTCAACCACTTCCCTGGGCAGCCTGTTCCAATGTTTGATAACACTTTCAGTGGAGAAATTTTTCCTAATATCCAATCTAAACCTTTCCAAGCGCTGAGTGGCTCAGGGTCTTGACATATGTGAGAAATCCATGCTTTAGCATGTTTGTGCAATGTTTACCATTGTGTGCCCGTGTGTGTACATGTGTCCTTGCGTGCATGAGCACCTGCTGTGTACCAACGTGTCCTTGACACTTGCACGTGGAGGGTTCAGAGCACAGAGAGTTTGCTGGGGAGCCAGAAGCCTTAAGACTCCACCGGTATACGGACTGCAGCGTGGTCTTCTGCAGACTTTTTAGCACGTGGCAGTTGATGTTTCTCAGATGACACTTAATTTGCCAGGGTTGGGTGACGGTGGGGTGCTGGCAGGTCAGCCTGGTGCCCAGTGCTTTGCCATAGCTGCGTAACATGCTCTATTTATCTCCGGCTCTGTAAGCCTGAGCCACCCTCTGCTTGTTCTAATAACCTCTTACTTTTCTGTTCAAGACTTCACAGAGCTGTGGATGAAACTGTTGTTTCTGGATTTTTTTAATTTTTTTTTTTTAAGCAGGAGAAAATAATCGAGGTCAGCTGCACATTGGATTTTATTAAGGGTTTCTGGAAACCACATCAAATGGTAACATGATTATGATGATGAATGCTGGGAAGTTCATCTCCCAACTCGATGCAGATGGTCCACTCCCTATTTACGTTTTGAGGGCATCGTTTCATGTTGTATCGCTCTGGTCACTTCTGCTAACGTGGTGAAGGCCAGGGCTGCACTTCCATGGTGTGCCCACGTGTGGTTATGTTGCTTTTAAATTGCCTTGTTTTGCTGCTGGCTTTCTTCTTGTTGAGTGGTGAAGAGAGGAGAACGTGCAGGGGATATCCCTTGGTTCTGGCGTTTCAGCCCTTCGACTTGTTCTACCCTTGAATAAACAGAGATTTGCAGTTTGACAGTGCTTTTCCCCTGACTTGGGGATCGGCAGCAAATTGCATTTTCACCTGTAACGTTCTGCTGCTTTCTCCCTGTTGTGATGCTGGGGTAGCGAGGTGCAACGCAGAGTCAATGAACAGCTGAGTCCGCATCAAAGAGAGACAGTGAGCGATGTCCTGATG
Organism: Burhinus bistriatus; assembly: GCA_013397275.1. NCBI lineage: Eukaryota > Metazoa > Chordata > Aves > Charadriiformes > Burhinidae > Burhinus > Burhinus bistriatus. Next base: position 855,835 of record VYXH01007513.1, read on the forward strand.
TCATTGTCACCAGTCTCAGGGCCGGGAAGGGGACTGGCTCTGCCTGGGGTCGGTTTGGGGTGCGTGCCCTCGCCTCCCGTGGTGCCCCGGCCCCTCCGACTCCCACCCCAGTCAGACCCATGCCCGCACTGTTTATCTTCACAGCTGATCATTTACTTAACTTCGCGTTTATTCAGGATTTAACTCCGGCAGCCTGTTTTAATTGGTGGGGCTGGAGCGTTGTTGTGCTAAACTCGAGACAGATGGTGCTTAAACAGGGACCACACGCAGAGACCCGCAGCAACGGTGCTGGCCAGGCTGGCCGAGCAGGGTCCCGCATGGATACCGGCGGGTGGGAGCCAGCCCTGAGTCCGGGATGCTTTGCCGAGCTGCCTGAAGCACGAGGTGGGGAGAGGCAAAGGGGCCGTGCTGGATGCAAGGGGAAGCATCGTTACTCCAGCTTGCTCATCTCTATGTTTCTTGTGGCATGGAGTTTTTCCTAGAAGCGCAGTGGAGAGTTTGCTGGTCCCAACTCCATCGCCTGATGGGGTACCTGTCACCGAAAAAGCTCTTTTTGCTGGAAGGATGGGGTGGGAAGAGCGCTGCAGAGCGATGGCTGGAGCGGTCCCTTCCCCTTGCAGGAGTGGGGATGGAGCCAGGCAAAGGCATTCTAATGAGGCGGTATAATACCTCATTATTAAGTGTTGTGGCTGGACATAATTAGCTCAGCGCACCAGTTGCCATGGCATCTGGCACACGTTGGCATGAGCGCTAGGTTAGCGCTCTGCCCAAATGCTCAGCCGGTTTGTTTCATCGCTTGGAGCCAGGAGAAAGGAGATGTCCACAGTCCTCGGTGGCTCCGTGGCGTGAGGAGGAGGAGAGCAGCGCTGGCAGTTGAGGTGGGTGAGGAGCCCAGGGAAGGGGATGGGGACGATTCTCCACCAGGAGACCCTGGACCTTCTGCTCTGCTGCAGCACCTGCCCCAGGATGCCCCCAGGGTCACACTTCAACCCGACCGAGGTGGCTGTGCCGGTGCTCAGATAATCATCAGATCAGCCTGTCTCCCTGCACGCACTCTGCCAGCTCTTCCTGCAGGTGAATTGTAGGCGAGGAGGGTGTGATCCTGGCTCCAGCGAGGTAAGGCTCCCCATGGTGCTCGCAAGACTCTTTTAGAAGATGCTGGTGCAAGTGAAAGGGAGGAGTGCTCCTAACCACTTTTGCTTTTTTGGGTTATGCCTTGCAACCAAATATGATAAACCTGTTCTCTCCTAAAGAGGATTATGAGGTCTTAAGGGTAGAGATATCACCCTGGGCACGTGTTTGTATGGTGCCTGCTTCGCAGCTGAGCTTTGTCCTAAGGTTTAGATGCCCTTATTTCAGCCTCCATACCTGCCGTTGGAGATGTAGGACAGGGCATCCTGAAGCAATGGTCTTGCAGTCAAAAACGCATCTTGGTGACCTCAGACTGTGAGGGGGAGGCCGTGATTCACAGGAGCCCGCCAATGAGATTAGAGATTTGCCCACGCAGATTTCTTGAGACCTCTGAAAAAGTAAGAAGCTGCTGATGAACAGACCTGTCCTCTCTTGTTCGTTCCTGCAGGCGGGCAGTAAAACTGGTGGTCAGTGGTTTTGTGAGCTGCCAGGAGAGCCAATAAAATGTGCTGACCGTGTGAAAGCGCAGGGCTTGTGCAAAGGCTTTCTCATCTCCCACATGGAAATTGGTTTGCAAGTAGAAACAAGGAACCTGGGAATGGTTCTGCAATTAGAAAGTCATCTGTCTGTGACTCCGGTGGGGTAAAGAAGCTTCGCACCTTAGTCAGAGTAAATGGCAAGGTAACAAATGCTGGGATCCTGGCAGCTGGATTAAGGGTGATTATCATAGGATTTTAGGAGAATTAACATGGTAGTAAAACGAAAAAGAAACCCTGGGAAACAGTAAGAAGCACGACAGGAGAAGACCCGTCCTGTCTGTCTTCCTCACGGCTGTGTGCTCGCGAGTGCTTGGTCTGGTCTAGTCGAAGCTGCTCGGGAAGGGGGAGCGGGTCCAGGGCTGTGAACCTCTGATACACGGTTGTGGTGGGAAGGGCAGAATGAGATGTCTCAGGCTGTAATTTGCCCAGTACAAAATAAAATGTGATCCCGAGTTGTTGGCTGTGCTGCAGCCAGGATGCTATTACGTGCATTTTTATGAGGCGTTTTATCTAGAAGCGCTTTTTCTCTCGAGGACCCTTTAAGTTGATTTTCCACATCAACTTATTTTTATAATTGCATCATGTTTACTGATTCTGGCTCATGAACTTACAAGATCTGAATGTTGTAACTGCGAGGCAGCCAGCCTTTCTGGGGAGGCTGCATTGAATAAGTACAGTACAGAAGAACCCATACACTCTATTAATTTGCTTGCACCCAGCCTCAGTAACGAAGTGACTCGCCGAGCGTTTATCCCAGGAATTGCACCCTGCTTTGGGGTGCAGGGACAGGTAGAGGAGAGGTTACCTGATTGCCATCGGCTGCAAGGCAACTCGCCTGGAAGATGAAAAGTAGCAAACTGGAGCCGATGTTCAAAGCTGAACTCTGAAATCTCTAAATAGGAAATAGAAATAAACAGGACCAGCCCCCCCCCCCAAAAAAAAAAAGAAAAAGTTTTTTATTGAAATATTTGATAAACAGAAGTAATAACACAGATGAATAGTGAAAGTGTTTGGAGTCATTAGTGAAGTAAACAGGGATTAGACAGGTCTTGAAATAATTTTTCCTATGGATTTTTTTTTTTTTGGTACCAAATTTGTATCTGTTGCCTGGTCAGTCATTCAGGGAACACCAGTTTACTGGGGAATATTCTTTTTCATCATCTCAGCAGCTGATCCAGGGTACAAATCAGTTGCCATAATATTTTAGCTGTCATTTCAGGCGACTCCTCTTGCAAGACTCCATCTGTCCCTGGGATAAAATGGTGACACAAAGCAAAAAGCTGTCCCAACTTTGCCATAACCTGACATTTTCACTCAGGAAAAAATGTGCCTTTTTAAAGCCGGTTGGGACTTGCAGAAAATGGCTTTGCATTTTTGGGTGGCTTGTGGCGCACGGCGAGCCTTGGCTGGCACGGCGAGGTGCTTAGAGTTCCAGCAGCTCCCTGGTAGCAGGTTGGGGTTCCCTCTGGCTTTATACCCCAACAAACCTTCCCACGTTTCTCAGATTTTCTGCCAAAATGTGGGTGCGAAGCTTCACAGGCCTCAGTTCAGGCACTGCACTTTGTGCCTGCCGTTAATAAATGGTATTTACATAAGTAAGAGGGTGGAATATTGCTTACAGCCCTCGTTTGGTGTAGAGTAGCTCTCCAGCGATAAACTGTTTATATCAAAGAGGAAAATAAGGTTTAAATGAAACGGATAAGCAGATAGCTGGATTTGGCAAACAGATGCGAGAAGCGGAGAAGTCGTCAAATCCTGGAGTTGTAATAATCAGTAAAATAGTTTTCCGGCTGTTCGTTGTCCCGGTTCCCCTGCGCCTTTGGTCCGGCATCCAGGGATGGGAGGAGCAGGGACTCGCTGACCTGCCCCATGGCAACCCGAGGGGGCTTCTGCTGGGAATTTCAACCCATGGTGAACGTTTCTCTGAATCACTGGCAAGCAGGAAATTTTTCAGCAGTTTTGGGGACAATATGTCAATGGCAACTAAACAAGTTTTTAATAACGTTTACAGAGGGGTGGAGAACAGCGGTTTTCTCCCAAGATCAATTCCTCCAACACACAAGTGCCAGTTTGTATTGGGATGCTTCGCTAATGTGATTTATTACCGGCCTCGTTATTATACGGCCTTTCTAAATTATTTTTTTATTAATTCCAAGCGTTTGTTTGGTCCCTTTCAAATAGCAAAGGGAAGAGCCAAGTCTGACAGTTTGATAGTTTGACGTATTTATTGAGATCTGTGTAGTCTGATTATCACCCCCTCCAGCTCCACACTGGGTTTGTTTACTCTGAAGAGGAGTTTATGTACTGCACATGGAAGTACTGTAAAAATTAAAACAACTTTACATTTGTTTTCCTTGCTGTCTGAGCTCCAGCCTCGCAATCCGTCCCAGCCATCCTGAGCTGGGAGAAGAATTTGGCGGGGCAAAAGCAAGGTGTGGCAATTCTCATTTAAATTTTCCTCTTGTAAGGTGGAAAGCGCCGTTCTGTGTCGATAAAACACCTTATGCTCAAAAAAAGGAATCTAGGTACAAAAGAGGCACAAATTAAAGAGGAGGGGTCATACAGTCTCTTTGGAAAAAATGTAAGCAATATATATGTGTGCTGTAGATATACTATATGTATATATACTATTATTTTTATTCTATTTTATTTAAAGAGAGAGCTTTTCACAATCTCTGTTTACGAGTGGTGTGGTCCCATCTGGAAACCATTCTTTCGGACATGCATCCTACACAATAGATCAGTATTTTGCTGTTTAATGAGAGTCCAGTTCCCCCGAGCATACAGTATATCCAGGCACTGGCTGGATTTCTTATCATCTATATTGCTTCGGTAATAGCGCACAAACCGACCCTGTAGCCGTGCAGCCGCTTGTGTGTGGTTGGTGTCATCTCTTGCAGCCAAAGGAAAGCGCGTGCCAAGGAACTGAGGTCGCGAATCTGGGCATGCAACATGCTTATGGGGCCGTTAACCACCATCGGCTCATTAAAGCTGGACTCCGTTTTCTAACCCTCTGACCTGGCAGATTGCTGGCAGGTTTTGTTTTGTTGTTTGTTTTTTTTTCTTTTAAAAAAAAAAAATCAAAATAAGCCTCAGGTTGAGAAGTCTGAAGAAAAGCGTCTTTCTGTGATGGCTGAAGATGGCTTCACCAGCCTGCAGGGTTGCTGTGTGCTGTTCGTGGAGAAGGTGCGCTTTGGAGGCAGCTGGATGGGGACACTTAATTTGAGGTGCTCATCTGGGCCCTTTTTTGACATCCATGGCACTACACTGATTTAAATGAACCCCAAACAATTCTCCTTAAGGTGGGAATGACTTTTTTCCCAGACATAATAAATATAGGAACGTTTTCCACTGGAAAGTTCCCAGTGCAGATGAACATGTAAGGGAACCCCATTCCTGTTCCAAAAAGGATGAAAAAAGAAACCCATAGGGAAGGCTGTATTGGAGTTGGAAGGAGGGCGAAGGGGCTCGACCTCACTGAAATCCAGCAGGATTTGTTACTTCCATGAAGAAGCATTTGAGCCTTTCTCTGCGTTTGTCTGGGAAGAGTGATGCGCACCCAAGGAACCATAGAAACAACAAATAATAACGGCAGCACTAAATGGCTTGCTCTAATCAAAAGCAGACTGTTGTGGTTATATTTGAGCACTGTCATTACAAGAAACTCTGTAATGAGTACTTTTTTCTTTTTTCATTTGCATCAAACAAATTCCCTGTATTAACATTAACAGCCTTCCGTGGAGCCCGAGGTATTTACAAATTCGATGGTGCTGCTTCAATCTTGTGGGAAGATTTTCAGTTCTTATTTAAATCACCCAAGACAGTTATGCGAGGCAGACTGAAAGCATGAGCTGCGTGGAAAACAGCACGCAAAAGCTTTGCTGTCAATGAGTGGTCTATAGTCCTGTCCCTTTGGAGACCCAGAGCATTGCTATATATAGAATATGTGTGTGTGTGTGTGTGTGTGTGTGTGTGTGTGTGTGTGTATATATATATATAAAATGTAATATATATACTGTGTATATTGTCTTATTGCATTGTGGTTGTGATGTCAAATGTCCAGAGCATCTGGGAGGGTAAAGATGGAGCATCCTTCTGCTAACAGCAAGTGAGGCTTTGTTTTCCTCAATTGCTGAAACCCATCTTGTAGGAAACTTTGGGTTTGGGTAGGTGACAATTGGGTTTATTCATAGAGTGGTACTCTTCTTAATTGAAATTTAAGTCGCCAAAAGTACTATGGTTGATGGTTGGCTTTTTTTTTTGGGGGGGGAAATGTATTTCAAAGACCTATGTTGACTTTTGGTCTACAGCACAAAAGGCAAATCCGCTCAGGATAAGCTGAAATGCTCTTTCAGCCCTGGTTTTAAGAAGCTTTGGTGAAAACATGGACATGGACCTGTTGGAGCG
>VYXH01007516.1:0-36839 GCA_013397275.1 Burhinus bistriatus
TAGTGAAAAGTCAATATTTGAAACTATGGATCCTCAAAAAGTGTTGATTTTACTACTGAAAATCAGATATTAAGTAACTCCAAATGTGGTAAATCAGTAAATATGCATGAACCAAAACTTATTTTTAAACGATAGTTTTGAAAAATTGAATAATTCCATAATTGAATATTTGAAGAATGTGTTCTTTATACTTAACCTGGTGTTACAAATGAAAAATACTTACAAAAACAGAAGGAAAGTTTTCATAAATTCGACTTAAGACTGGCAAGAAATTAGGAATTTGTAAAAAGCAACTTGCTATAATTAAATATGACTTTTGAAGACAGACTGTAGTTCATAACCTGGTTTTGATCCTGAATCACAGTGACCCTGTGTAAGAGGATCATCCCACTACATTTAATATTTAGTACTTGTTCTTATATTCATCTGCCTGGAATATCTGCTTTATAAATGTACAACCTGTACATTCGGTTTTGAAAACTTCCTATTTTTGCTTGAACTGTAAATGCAGTTATGAAAATAGAATAAAGGTTGCAAATTGTATTGTATTGTCTGCCTTGTGGTTGGAACAATTCTGTGTTTTTCATTCCAGTGGTTAACAGTGAAAGCCTGGAGCTTGGGGAAGATGGGTTTATTTCCTTTTTGCACTCTGGTCTTCTACCATGAGTTGATACAGTCTCAGTTCCCCTTTTGTGACATAAGAGTGTGGGGAAGATAGATGTGCTAAGAGCTGAGGATGTTTGTATCCTGTCTTGGAATTATATCAAAGTTCAATTGATTTGTTTTTAAATTCTTGTGTTGTATGGTCCATTTTTGAAAGTCTACTAGTTATGTAGGATATTTGTCCTATAGACAGGGAAAGGACCTTTGAATTTTTTTATAGCATATTTCTGATTAAATAATAAAGAAAATGTCTAAAAAATTCACTTTCCTGCTAGGAATATTATTGTACTTAAAATGTAAACACCAATCTAAGCAGTTACTCCCCACTGCCCCAGATTTTTCCTTCAAAGACTGGGCAAATCTCAAAGTTCAATTGATTTGTTTTTAAATTCTTGTGTTGTATGGTCCATTTTTGAAAGTCTACTAGTTATCTAGGATATTTGTCCTATAGACAGGGAAAGGACCTTTGAATTTTTTTATAGCATATTTCTGATTAAATAATAAAGAAAATGTCTAAAAAATTCACTTTCCTGCTAGGAATATTATTGTACTTAAAATGTAAACACCAATCTAAGCAGTTACTCCCCACTGCCCCAGATTTTTCCTTCAAAGACTGGGCAAATCTCACATTTGGAAGAAATATTCTTCTACTTTTTTGGTCGGGGAAGCAAAATGTTTGTATTCACGTAGAAAGTAGTAATGTAAGTTAATGTAGACTTCCCTGACACAGATCACGGTAGACATTAAGTTTTGTAATAATTTCAAGATTCCTGAGGTATGTTAGGTTCAGGTTTCTTTCCTTGAAAGAGGACTGGATTTTTAAGGTGGGGTTTGTCCCCCCCACCTCCCTTTATTTAAGGAGAAGGAAAATAATCACCCTTTAAAAACTACTGAGCTGGTACTGAACTAGACTCCAGGATTTTATGCAGAAGTTAAATGCTTCAAATAAAATTAATTAGAATAATGGTGCTCAGCAGTGAACAGGACTTGTTACTTTATCTGCAAGAATGATACTGTAAGGCAAGTATTTTGTATGAAGCTTTTATGCCTAAGAAATGTAACTCCCTTTTCATTTGTCTTTCCCTTCAAGAGAAGTGTTAACTAGTAATGTTCAAGTCCCCACAGCACCTGTACTGTGCAGAGTATGCTGTGTACATGATATTCTATGGAAACTTGGATTTCATTCACCAGGTTTTAGCTAGTGCTTCTTCTTAGTAAAAACCTTAGTGCTCATGTTCTTGGCTCTCCGGCTGCAGAACATGGGCTGTTCTTGCCCAACAGGCACTGTTAAGTTTTCTGCTTCAAGAAATTGGCATTCCCGGTCTGGTGATACTCAGGCTATGGAAAGGTATATTTAGTTGTGAATTGCAGCAGTGGCAGATTTTTCTCCTCATCTGCTGCTTATGACCTAGTAAGTGAAGCTGTAGTATTGCGGGCAAAAACATTTATGAAGTACTGCCTAATCTGTATTAGACAAAAATAATCTTGTTCCTTTCAAACTGCCTGTATCACTGTTTAAGCTCATCTGAATTTTGACCTGAAAACTGTTTGAGGATTTGACCTCTAATAAATGGTCAGTGACACTTTCAGTCATCACAGCAGTTCACAAGCTCAGTGTGTACCTTTGTCTTCAGTAAGATGGGTAGGATTACCTATCTGTCATTTATATGGCCAGCTACGTGGGGCAAGCACCATGAAGTTTCCCAGCTTCTGCTGATTAATACCAAAACATCCTGGTTACTTCTTTGGGGTTTTCCCCACCCCCATGAGAAGTAGTAAGTGATAAATTACTGAAAACCAGAAGGAACTGTACAATTGCATTTACCTAGTGGAAAATAATCTTTTGGATTTGAAGTATTTATTTAGAATCCTTTGTTATAGAAAGTTTATCTCACTATTAGCTTCTGAGAGGTCCTTTATACCTTTTTAAACCTAAAAGCATATTTAAATAATGAACAGAAAAAGATCCACAGATGTTGTTACAGGGATTTCTATTTTTCATTCAAAAAGAAAGGTGCTTCTTTAAGGATAAAATTAAACAATTAATTTTAGCTTAAATTTAGCAATTGAATAACATCAGTGATACAGAAAATTGTCTTTTCAGTTTGCTCAAAACTAGTTCTGTCACTTATAGTGAGGCTCTACTATTCTGCTCTGTGTATCTGTTAGCTTTTTACAATGCTGCTGAATTTCACTAGGATATGGATTGAGTTTGGGGCTATAGAGGCTTTCACAGATTCTGTCTCTGATTCACAGTCCGTCATTTTAGAGTCTCAGCTGTCCTTTGCAAAACCTAAGTATCACCACTATGGGCAAAACGTGAAATCTCATGATGAAGTGTGTAGCAAATAGGAGCAGAACATCTGCTTAGGGGCATTCAGCTGTGGAACAAACCTGGAGAGCTAATGGGTCTAAATCCAGTCTCTGCAATTTCAGTAGGGTCTTCTCTTAAGACTAGGATCTACTAAGTAGTCTCCTCATAAGTATTACCAGTGATGGTTCAAATTGTATTTCCAAAATTACAGTATAGTGATTACATTTTGGATTCATACAATAACATCATACTTTTATGTAGTCATTGTTGTGACTGTTCTGTTAAATATAAATTTAAATGGTCTCAGTGTGCACTCAACTTATGTATGCTTTTGACCTCCTGTGGTTTTGTTGTTTTGAGCTACTGTTTCCAAGACATGTTGATGTTACTCATATTTCTGTGACTCATCCAAGTAGCATGAAAAACTCATAGCTGACAGTAAACATGAAAAAACCCTTCACTGTTAGTCACTGTCTTGCTTAGCCTAAGTACCATTTTGTCCTAATATTAAGTCATACCCTCAAAGAGTCTGGGCTATTCCCATTCACTATTATATCAAAAATTTTGAATTTTAGAGTTGACTTAACGGCAGTTTTAACAAGTATACTCTATATTTGTGTGTGTCTCTATATATATATAAAATTTGTTGTTTATATTAAAAAATACATTTTATATATGAGAAAAATGTGTGTTTGCATAATCCCACACACTTACATGATATGCTAATCTATTGCCATTTTAGTGAAATACAGCAATGTATAACCAAAACTAGATTTTAGTGTTAGCTTGCCAACTTATACTACAGTGGTACACGTGACAGGTAGTTGGCTTTGTCAGGAATTCAGCCATTACAAAAATCGCTGCATTTGGGCCAGAATCATTGACCTGCTTAATGTTGGTTTAAGGTGAAATGAGAAGAAAGCGGCAAAGTTCTCCCTTTGATATATTTTAGACCAGACATTTATAACTGAGGAAATACCCAAAGCATTGAGACTATCTCAACAATATCTTCTTTACAGCAGCTTCCATGAGTTTTTTTCTCCTTTTAAACTTACATCAATCCAACCTTACTTTTGCCAGTTTTTTTTCCCTAGGCTAAATAAACCAAATGGCTCAGCCTTCATGGGTGTATTTTCTAGCTGCTTTGTACATTTTTCTGCGACACTTTTTCCAGTTTGTCTGGTCTTTAAATGTGGCGCCCAGAATTTTGTTCTTCATGCAGTTTTGAGAGCAGCGTGTAAGTGGGGGAAAAAAGGTCTTAATCTCAAACATAATGCAGCCCTATTAGTATTTGCAAAGGTAAAACTTCCTTTTTTTTTCCCTGAAAGTACATGACATTAACTCATTTAGCTTATACTTCGCTGTAACTTACAGATCTTGCTTCCCTTTTGAAATTTTTTGTTTGTATTTAACATTCCAAATGTTTTGTGGATATCTTGTATTTCTCTGCTGGACTCCTTTCAGTTTTTATGTGTCTGTTAACGTGTGGTACCCTGAAGGATATCATACACTGTTATATGTATATGATATATGTATATGTTATATGTATATCAGATATGATATACTGTTCCTTTTATTTAATTGAATTTTCTTACTGAGTTTGCGCACTCCTTTCAAATCACTGAAACATTTTGAATTCTGATCTTGCTGTCCATCTTTTAAATTCTTTTCTAGCTGGATATCCTGTAAGTACACTACTCTATGTAAATGGCAAAGAAAACCAATACATAAGTAATAGTGGCCCATTGAAACAAGAGTAAACTAATAGCTAAAGTAGCTAATCTTGTACTTTTTTTCGCTAATTTTATTTGTTCATTCTCTTGAGAAATGTTTCACATGTACGCACAGACACCATCAAACACTTGGATAGTGATTGTCATCACATTCAGAAATTTGTAGCCACATGGCCATTAAACTTGATGAAATTTACACCTGTCGTCAGGTTACATGACTGTTTGAGCTTCAAGATAAGGTCAAGTTTCTTTCCACATGAGTGAGGGTGTGCGCAGTGGCAGCACATACAGAGAGGAAAACAGTTGGTATTGAGGAGCTAATAACCACACTATATGTATTTGATAAGAGTGGTTACTGACAGCTAGACTGGAGCTGGTCCAGTGAACTGAATGCTCTTTAGCAATTGCAGCAAGAACATGTCAGCTGCTGTAGTTTCATCTCGGGACTGCTCAAGATACAAGCCAATGGTAAGTGTGGTGATAGGAGGCTCACTTCAGAAATGCAGTAGTGCACACAGTAGCAGTTTTCTCAGAAACGTTTTTTTCCTACATCAGAATTACAATTCTGTGGGGTTTTTTTAAAGTAGGAAAAAGGACTGTTGCAGATAATCTGGTATGTTAAATCAGGATTTTTTGTTTGTGTCTGGAGTAGAATGATGGGGAGAGGTTTAGGTGTATAAATGATTAGCCTAAACAGCTATTGATGTACTTGTCTGAAACGGAACAATGAACTGGTTTTACTCACTATCTTCTCACACTGTTTTGCTTACACTCTACCAGCCAATTTTTACAGTTCATAAAATGTCAATAGAAATGCTAAAACAGCAGTGATGGCCTTAGGCTGTCCATCAACATGGCATAAAAATAGATGAATGCTAGGAAGTGACATACTGTCATAACCAGTTAATGCACCAATTGTCTAGTTTTATTATCACTTATATCTGAAAGGTGGGGGGGAAAAGATGTTATGTAATAATTTTCCTTATGTTTTATAATCATCTTTGGTTATAGCCACTATTAAGAAAAATGCAAAATCCCAAATATTTCAATTAACTTAGATTATTTGAGCCCAAATGTGGAGCTGATCCAGGCCAATTTAATAATCTATCTCATTAACAACTTTGGATTTCAGCATTATTGCTATGCATTTTTTTCAAACATGAAAAATAATTTCTTAAAATGTAACATGATCCTTGGAAGAATTTGAACTCGTTGAGCATGAACTGAAGTATTGTTTGAATTTAAACCGTCATGCTAATAAAATGTGTTTACTTAAAAGCAAATTTTCTATGCAGTATCCTGTTTTTTCAGATGGAGGTGAACAGTAGAACGGGAACATGGAACATATTCGATATTTCAACCTACAGTAGCCTTAATTTAACTGTTCATTTATTATGAATTTCTTATTGTTAGCAGTAAATACATATAAAGAATGTGGCACAGGCTTTGATATGTTTTAATACTTTCAGAGCGCGGCTATTCACTAGTTGGCACAAACACTTCACGAATTCCTAACTGAGGAGAAACTGTTAATACCATGCTGGGTCAGAACTGAACATGTGCCTATTTAAAAAAGAGAGAATAAAGTGCAAAGCTATTGCAGTCGGTATTAGTCACTTGAGTTTTTGGAAGTGCTTGGAAAAGTGTTTTGGGATTTGGATGTGGTAATAAAGTATTTTATCATTTTAGCTAGGGGTAGTAAATGAGATTACTAGGAATTTCTGTGCCACTCTTGGAAAGGAGAGCAACATCTGCTCTTCTTACAGAAGAGACTGTTTTCCTTTCTTCAAGAGGCTAAAACATTGGCACACACTAGATTGCTCCTTTTGAGATTGATTTTGGATGCAAAAACCACACTTGTAAATCTTCAGTCGTGTGTTCAAGATGGATAGATATGGGTGAAATGTTCAGAATTTGCACGTTTATAGATGTACTTTTGTGTGCATAAATTCAACCGTTGCACTGGTTTTTTTGGAGGTACAAGTTCTATGCAATTGATGGCAGGCCAGGCTCAGTGTCAATTACTGGACACTTAACCATTGCAATGCCTTCTGATTTTTTTTCTATGCCTGTGCCGCTGTGGCAAAACATGACAGTGGACCATCAGTGTCAGTCTTTGCTTCAGAACTCTCACCTGAGCCCTCTTTTTGAATGCAGATGTGCTTTGACTTCAGTCTTTTTCATCTCTGCTCAGGTGACTTATTACCCAACTCTTTTCTGACTTTTCTGAAAAGAGCTTAAAGACATCAAGAAGAACAATCTGGAGTTGAAAAACTGACCAGTAGGCAGCTTACACAATTGCGCAAACTTTTGTCTAGTATGAGGCCACAGATTTGTGTGTATCTGGTATATACAGGAACAGAATACTGCCAGCAGCAATTCTGAGGGAAGTCTGAAGTTACTTATGCTTCCCCTTGCCATGGATGAAATTCCTCAGGTTTCATTGAAAGCACAGCCAGAAATCTACAGTTTTACACAATCATTTTAAGAGTTGTAAATAATAGGTGTTTTCTTTTGTTTTCAGCTTCTTTGTAATACTGGCCATGCTGAAGAAAAGCTAGGTTTTACATATGACAGCATCATAATATGGTAAGTAGTAAGGAGCAGTACAGCAATACTAGAGCAATTTATTTAATTGCACCTAGAACAATTAAACTTTATTTGTACTTTTGAGCTAGTATTTTGTATTTCTGTTTGAAATTTCATAACGCAAACATATACCTTGCAAATATTTTAATGAGTAAAATCAGAAATACATTATTTGCTTTTAGGCAAAGAGAGGGGAAAAACCTCTAAGTTAAAAGTGTGGATTTCTTTATTATATTCCTCATAGATGAAAAAATACCTCTAAATATCTCGGTACTTGCAGAAAGCACTTTTAGTAAAAATGTGCAGCTACAGAATTTAGAGCATAGTTTTGATGTGGAATCAGGATTTAAAGATAAACGTTTTATGTTAATTTGGTATGTATATATATCTTAGCAGCAGGGAAAGCAAGGCTACGAAGACACCCTGCGCGTGTACTTTCAAGTGGAATTTTCCTCTATTTTGTTACCATTTCTGACAGCCAAAACTACATGCTTATTTCCAGAACTTTGTTTTTTTACAAAGACATTGGTAAATTAGTCCTGGGGCTTGTCATTGGTGGCAGAAACAACTAAGATCTGGTATTTAATATGATCTTGTGTTCTTTCAATTTAGGTATCTGACTTAGGAAAGCAAGCTTAGAAAAGCTAGTTACTCTTTAAGTAAAATGCTGGGAAAACTTGTGTAATTTCTTATGAAAATATTCTATGTTGTTTTCTTAAATAGAACTGATTTTTCTTTCTAGAATCGGAAACTTGAAAAAATGTTGGTATATTTTTATGAACACGTATTTGGCTGTAAGCTTTAATAGGTTATCTTCTGATCTTATTTATGGATTCTATTGTAGTGCTTTATGATGGGACTAAACATCAGTTCAAAATTCAGAGTTCTTTACCCAATATTTTTAAATACAAGTTTTAAAAGGTTATGAAAATACTAGTGTTTGTTTTTATAGCAAGAAGTTTGCAGAAAGATCTGCTAATCCAAACACAATTATGGATATTGATAAGGAAGAGATAAAAATGTTGTTCTCAGCAGACACATGAAGAAAAATAGCCTTCCACTTAGAAAAATGCCAAAAATGGCTTCTCAGAAAGTAAAAAGACATATAGCTTGAAAATTATCTTGGTTAGTGTTGTTGCTTTGGTCAGTCCAATGTCTCCTCTGTGTATGTACATAAGAAATGAATTTTTTATGCATATATGTTGCTCCGCTATAATGATGATTTTCAAACTCAAGGATACGCTTAAATACTCGAATTGTAACAACCATAATCGTGCTGTTTGGCGGTTCTTCAGAAATATTTATAGGATGAATTGTTTTCATGAAATACAGACTTTTCAGGCAAATTTAAAAGTTTTACTCTACAGAGTTACAGCCATTCTGCAGTAGTATTCTGTTTGCACATTCTTTTGCTATACAACATACAGCCATTCTGAGCAACTTGCAAATCCTGAACTTTTTAATAAATTTTGGAAATTACCTTCAGGTAGCCAAAGTACATATATTGCTTTGGAAATACCATTCAAGTTCTGTAACTAGCTCTGCTGATGTTCCCGACGTTAACTTAAGATTTCTATAGGGAAACCTTTTTGTTCTGCAGAACAAACTTGTTTTTCTTTGAAAATGTGAAAAGTTATTAGCATGCAAGAAATACTTAGTGAGTTTTCTGCATTTCTGAAGTATGACTGGCTAACCTTAAAGCATTAAACTGTAGGAGAATCAATGATTGCAGCAAAAACTGCAGATTTCCTATAAATTTGTAGGTTTTGGGGTCAGTTAACCTTGGTAGAATATTTACCCAAACCAAAGGCAGTTGCAGTCTGCAATAATTGCATTTATTCTGAAGTTAAGAGATCCGGTTTTTTACAACTCATTTTCTTCTAAGAATTTTGTTAGTCCAGGTGCCTGGTTATAGTTTCTTCCTGACAGTATATGGAGATAATAGTGATACATTTTGTTGTCATTCCCAGTGTAGATTATTCTTTCTGGTTCCAGAGCACCATACCATTGACAGCTGAGAAGAAGCCTTGAGCCATGAAGAAAATGGGGTGTTGGTAGGCCTCAAACATTTGAGGTCTTTTAGTAATGTGCCAAGAGGCTTTCGCCATAAAAGCAAAAGTCAGAATATTCACAGTTACCTGACTGGATTAAATAGAGATTTGTCAAAACCATGGTTATCTTTCTGTAGTGAGTGGATGAGCTGCTTTAGAAAAAGGTGCGAGAATGATCCTGTAATAAGTAGTAAATATCCTTCCTTATTCCATCCTTTGTTAGTTCTTCCAGACTTTTTATCAGTCTTAATGTTTATTGGCCTTAATGCTGTCTTAGGAAGTGATTTTCATTTCTGCAGTGACACTTAAAATACTGAGGCAACTAGTATTGAGCTTACTCTTTCTCTTACACAATCATGACGTCTTTTTGGTAATTTCAGCCACAGGTGCACGTGGAGTGTGAATCTCAAAATAATTTTCTTGATATGAGGGCTATTTTAGAATCTATAAACTACGTTGCCCTCTGTATTACTCCGCCCCCCCCNGAAAAATCTTCCATTTCCTTCTGCTCTTTGAATTAATCTTTTCAGATTTCAGCACTCTGTAATCTCTTTATGTCCCTTAATACAATCTTCAGCAACACCTTACAGCTTTTTATACGTTAAGGTAATAACTCCTTTCAAGTCTTTAAAAAGATTAGAAGAATATAGTTTGCGTAAGCTCTGCTGGGTGCTTCACATAGCTAACCAGTTTTATTTTAAGGTGATTTTATTTTGAAATCATAAACGGTCTTCTGGATGCCATTTGGAATCCTTTTTGTATAGACCTGTTTATCGCCTCTTCTCCACCTTGGCCACTACCACTTATAATAGGGTGCTAGCAAATTAATGCAGATAATTCATGTTGATGTTATTTCCAGACACTTGGCTCTGAAGCTTGGTGGGCCGCTGACAATACTTACTGGTAGATTTCCTCCAGTTCTTCCATTATTTTCACATCTTAATCTAACTCATTTTTTTATAATAAAAAAAGCTTTAAAATAGGAATCTTCGTGCAGATCTCTGAAGCAATGACTTGGTATGAAGAAAATGCATGTTTCTGTCTTAGCTCTGTTGGTCTCTTATTTGCTTCATTCCTTCTCCTTTTCCTTTTGGGTTATCTAGTGGGTCCTATTTGATTTTCCAAGTTTTCTCCTTGTGGTACAGCTGAGAAGTCAGAACACATAGCCACGTAAAGACACACACTTACAGGTTTTCCTACATATTTTCCATCTGCCTGCTGTAGCATATCTTCATTGTCTTTGTAAGGTCAGGTTCTCGCAGGTTTTTTCAGTTCAGTCACTGACTGATGAGGTGTTTTTGTTTAGTTTTTGTTTTTAGTGGAGATATTTTTGTTCAGCCTTGTACATTTCTAGATGTCATTGCTTTCATTGGACCTTTATGGATTTTTATGGCCTTTATTTTAGGTCAATATCTTTCTGGCTAGCTATATATTCTTATCACATTCTGACTATTTAAAGATAGTGACAAATCCCTTTTTGGTGCCTTCTGCTTTTGGGTGTTGAATCTGATGACAGTATTGTTCTTTGTAGTGGTTTCACTGTGGCGAATTCTTGATTTAACTTTTGTCTACAAATAAAGAATAGCCTCCTCTTGTGCGTGGAAAAACAAGCTTTCAAAACTTTGGTTGCTTATGAGAAACTATATTTGTCTAAAGATTGTTTTGGTCTGCCATTCAAAAATGTTTTCCTCTCAAATATAGAAGCAATGTATTTTACTTGATGATCCGAAAAAAATCCAGATTCAGTATTTGCCTGTCTTGATAAGAAATGTCATGGATAGCGACAATGCTGTTTACATGAGTAACAGATGATTTCTGCCCTAAAAGGAAACTCTGATGAAGTGTCTTAAACTGCAATATCCAAAGCAATCGTAAACTGTGAGGAAAAGTCCTAACAGAAAAATATCACTGAGTAGAACTGAGTCTTACGTGCTCATCCCTCAGACTGCCACCTCTGCAAAGCTGCAAAACTAGAACCAAAGCATGATTCATGATCTAAAGAATGCCTATTACCTACTCACCACAACTGAAGAGTTACTTGTCTGCTTTTCTTGAATGACTTTGGAAATAAATCTCTCTTCCAGTACAGCTTTTTTTTACAGGAAGATTTTTTTCTTAACGTCGCATTGTTGAGAATCTGTTTCTTTTTTGCTTCTAGCTCAGCTTAAAGTAAATAAAGGCAATTAGTGGCACTCTTTTTATGTGAAGAATCCTACTTGATATTACAGCAAAGATGGTCTTCCTGAAGTAATTGCCTACTTGGTGCTGAAAGCAGTTATCAGTTCATACAGTGTTACAGCCTTTCTACTTTGTCTAGATATCACCTGGGAGTAGGTTCCTGTTATAGGGACTTCTACACAGGCCAATTAATCTCCAGAAAGATTCGGAAGATTTTTGGCCTTGGACTAGCTGATTACCATGCATGACGATCCTAGAATAAGAAAAGAAAAAAGTAAGCCAATTATATAGGTAGAAATTCACTCTCACTGGCTCAAGTATTTACATTCTTAGGTGTCCACTGAAAAAATCCTACTAAAATATGTCACTGGGGGGGCTGAGGGTTTCCCTTGCCCTGTGTAGTCAAGGAAAAGGGGCAGATCTTTTGAGGACCTTCAAAAGGACAGTGTGTCACATACTTTCAAGCTCCATCTCTACGGGCCTTTGTTATCTCGTTTTGTTTTACCTAGATAGTGAATTTAGGAAATTACATTATGGTGACAGTTATGTTTAGGAAAGCTCACCTCAGTGTGAGCAAAAATGCTTTCAAAATCTGTCTGAAGAGAAATTAATTTTCTTGGACTAATATTGTGCTCAGCTCTCTTGTCAAAGAACAAATTGTGTGCAGGTCTTGGTCATGTATCATTTCATGGATGTACAAGCTGTTCTTCGAAGAAAAAAATTTGTTTTGTGGCTTTTTCAGATTACTATATTGTCTACATCTGCTGGCAGGGTGAAGGTTTGCCTTCTAGGCTGTACAAGTGAATATCTCAAAAAAGAAAATTAATACGGAACATTTATTTCTAAAAATCAGACTTTTTATTTTAAATGAGTAGGTAGTAGCTACATGTCAGATGGTGGGGTCTACCTGCTGCTAAATAATTGTTTGTTCCCCTTGTTTTCTTCATTGTAGTCTGCGGTTAGCTTTACTAAATGAAGCAAAAGAGGTGCGAGCAGCAGGATTGCGAGCCCTCCGCTATCTCATTCGAGACTCCAGTATTCTTCAGAAGGTGCTGAAGTTGAAAGTAGATTACTTGATAGCCAGGTAATTTTTCTCTTCCTTCTTGTTGTAAATTGTGCAATTGTAAATCACTTGCTTTTTCGTGGTTGAGACAGGTGAGAAAAGGGGTTCTCATATCCTCTTACATTCTTGATATGTAGTTTTATAAAAGCTCTTTTTCTTCAATATGAACAACATCCTTTAAAAATAGAAGAATAATGCATCACAGCAGCTAATCCAAATACAATGCAGTCATAATAAATGATATGCTGTGAGTAATCTAAAAAATTTTGTATGTTTTTCAGTCATAAATGCCATTAATGATAAATTAATCTGTGGTGTTATTAGAAAGTTGGAAGATCAGTAATTTTCATGTCTTTAGTTGTTTTATAGGAGTTGTTCTGATTCTTTGTATTAACATAGTGCTTTGGAGCCTCTAGTACAAAGTTGGGGCTAAAAAGTAGCTCATGCCCAAGAATTTTTGATCTAAGTATAATCCATGACACAGAAGAATACCAAAGGGCAAACTAACAATGAGGTAATGAGATCAACATAATGAGTAAATGTAAATATTAGCATTTCTAGTGCTTCCTGTGTTAAAATCTTGTTGGATTTAATATACTGATAGACATGTGTGTGTTTCTGTTCATAAATACATGAGCAGTTTGTGTGCTGTTTAATTTTGTTAAAAGGACTTTTCTGATCTGAGAACGCACACAAAACGTGTTGATGTGAAACATTACAAATACTTTGTTTAGTCTCATTTGAAATGACAAATGCAGCTAGCTCAGAAAATGTTTGTTGAAGCTGTTATGCCTTGCCATTGTATATTTGAGAACATTCCAGTGATTTAATTATAATGAAGTTAAATGAAAAAAATGTAAACCGAAGCTAATTGACCAGTCATAATGAGTATGCTTGCTGAAAGGTGGAATTTTTAAACAATTAGTCATAACACTCTTTTTCTTCTGTTTATTCAATTACATAAATATTAACGTGAGATGTTAAGGTGATAGTGGTGTTATCAAAAAAATGTGTTTTTTAATTTATTTTAGGTGTATCGACATACAGCAGAGTAATGAAGTAGAAAGAACACAAGCACTTCGATTAGTCAGAAAGGTAAAATCTAACTATATATGGTCTTATCAGCTATGTCAGTTAGTTGTGCTGACTCTTGATTTTCCTCCATCAGCAGGTTTTTTTCCATGCAGTCTTTAATACCTTACCTTACTTTTTCGTGTGAGAAGAAAGTACAGCTGATAAATCAAGAGACAAGAAAGGGTAGTACTGAGACTTGTTTTGATTTTAATCCCTTACCACTGAGAATCTTGAGTGGACTAGAAAAATCCTGCTAATTTTCCTTTGATAAAGATCATACTGAACAAGATTTGGAAAAAACTTACCAAATGATGAATGCAAGGGTATAAGAACCATACTGTTAAGTTTCATCTAATGATTCAGCTTTACTGTATAGCGTGTTTTAAGCATCTATGAATCAAGGATGGGAGATTTTCTGCCATTTGAGAAATGAGGTAAATTGCCATCTCTGGAATAATCAGTTGAAGGAATGATTCTAGCCTTATTGCTTTATCCATAGGGGTTGATGCTATCCATAATTCTTTTCTCAGATACACAATAAGACATAGTTAGTCTTTCCTGGTTACTGTACTGTGTACCCATGGATGTGAGATGTTTGAAGCTGTGGGTAGCTGCATTTTCAAGTTCATCCTAGAGAAATTGGCATATACAGCTACTGAAGGTAGTTTTTTTTCAGGCAACGTAGTATTCTGCCTTTGTACTGGACTTTACTATTCTTTACCGTTCTTCTACTTCTACTGAGCATCTCGGGAAAAACTACCAAAGACTCAAGTAAAGTTTGAAGTAGTTGGACGAATGGTTCCCCAGGACCACTGTGTGTGTTTCATATGTTTTGTGTGTATATTTTTTTTTATATATATATAGGTTGAAAATATGGAAGTTTGATACGCAATTTCTTTTCTTACAATGAGCTCCCTTGATTTCTGTCTTACAGAAAAGACAATATGCTTGACTAACAATTGTGCCAAAAAAGTTTTAAAGCTTAAACACCACCACCCCTAAACCCAAACAAAAACCACAACCATAAATTAATGGATCCTTGAGGAAGTTGCAATTTATTAAAGTTATTTGCTTATCTGCTTTAAAGAAAGAGCTTCAATGTAGAGCCAGCATAACTTAAATCAGAAGGTGGGATGGAAACACATTTATAATTAATTGGTTTTGTTTGGGTCAGAAATTTGTCTTCGTATTCCTGGGCTTCTTCGAGCATTTCCTAATTGAGCAAAGACTTCTGTCTTGCTTGCAAGAAACAAGACAAAGGAAGAGAAATAAATCCATGAGTTTGATTTGAAAAAATGATCCTGAAAGAAATGCATTAAAAAAATCATACAGCTGACGACCAGTGCTTTTTTTGTCTCCATCATTGTACAAGGATGCTGCGCATGGGATGTACATGCTGTACAGGGGTGCTGATGGTTCTTTGATGCTGAGAACTATGTTGATGAAAGATGTTTCCTAACATCTTTTGCTACCTAGAACGTCCTGTTTTCTTAAAAGACAGCGTCAGACAAACAAAAAGCCGCCCAACCTGGCTACCAGTAAAGTTAACACATTTTTCATGTCCTGTCTGGGCATTGGCATAAAGCAGTCAGTCCTTGAGAAACTCTCTCACAAGGAATACACGCATCCTGAATGGCACATTCTGTATTTTCACACTGTATTTTTGTTACCCTGTTCTTAGTTTTTCTCATATCTCTTCATCCCCCTCAATATCTCAGACTCAGTGGTTTGATACCAGGATTCCTGAAAGAATATATAAAGGTCTAGAAGACGAGAATAAATGGCAAATAAACCAATCAGAGTTAATTCATTTGTGCAGGAGATAATTTACTGTGAGCCATGGAAGAGCTGAACTGGGTTCCACAAGTATCACAGAACTATTGTTTTCAGTTTCAAAGTCTGGATGCAATTCTTTAACGTCATCTTTGGTAGCAAAAATGCCTATGTAAGAATAGCATAGATATAAAACTTTAAAATTAAACCTATCTCTTGTTTGCTTCTCTTCCTTTTCATAGAGTAGAACAACAACATTTAAATTATTAATCCTGTTTTATCAATTTATAAAAGGCACTTAAGGATAATCTTGTTTAAAAAATGTGCAGGTTAAAGTAGTAGAGGAGAGAAAACAAAAGAAACTTCAAACTTTTTAAACTTGGTTTCTGATGGTTTTTTTTTGAAGGCTTTGAGTGCTCACTGTCTGTTTTGACTGTAATCACCACTACATTTCCTAGTAAGAGCTTGGCAATTTAGCAGTGTCTTCAGCCGTGAAAAGGTTGGCATAAAGTTGCTTCAGAAAGAGTTTTTCCTTCAAATAGAAGTTAATAAGAACTTTTTATATATATAATTTAATAGACAGAATGTTTTAGTTTCAAAGCAGAAGTCAGGGTTAGGTACAGTATGAACCTGCTTGTTTCTTCCTCTTTTTTTAAAGGAATCTTTAAAGACCAAATTCACAGTCTTTCTTACTTATTTCATCATAGCTACTTGTAAGTAGCCTTGCATCACCTGTCCCTGGTCTTTAGAACTGCATTTCAATACCTAGAGGAGAATGTAGCAAATGCAAAAATCTGTATTTGTTCTACTAATGTACTTGGAATTGAATATTAAAAGAAATAAATGTTTACTTCTCATGTCTTAAAGTGAAAGAAAACTATGAAGCAGAACAGCCTTAAGAGGCTGCTTGTATCCTCACACTAAGTACATGTCAATATCAGTAGAAAAAAGGTTATAATTTTGTAGAGTGGATTGGTACACCCATTCTATTGCTAATTCTTGTTACTTCATGCCATTGTAAAAGTGAAAGACTGTGGGTGGAGAAGAGTTTGTTTTTTCTTTAGCCATATCTTAAAGCTTCCTGTTTTGTGGGTAACAGCATTCTGTATGACAATAAGTTTCTCAAAAACACGTATTAAAAGTAAACTTGTTAAAGTGTTCCAGTATATTTGTCGTAATGATTGATCCCTTCTCATTTTAACATCCTCTGCAAAGAAGGTGAAACAATCCCCTTTGTCTGAACAAATATCTATACGACATCTAAGGGAGCAGTATAATGAATATAGGACAAAACAATTTTGGAAAAATAATGAAGATAAGCCTGCTTTTATTGGGAACAGAAAGGATATTAAACAAAACCTTGGAAAACTAGGCTTAAGTTTTTAGGTATTTGATGGATTTTTGGTGTTTATTTTTTTTTACATCTCGCTATTATTTATTAGTAGAAAAATATTTTACATGATTGAGTGGGCTGTAACACATTACGTTGTTCCCTTTTTTAGCAGTCAGACAAAAACCTACTTCCTCCTTAGTAATATGTCTGTTTAGTGATGTTCATGTTCCATCGTATGGAGGATATGTGTATTTAATTTTCAGAAACTATGAAAAAATGTGAACAACTACTCAGCCTTTGTAGTAAAAGCCTCATTTTGAGGAAGGCGAGGAGTGGTGGTGTTGGTTGGTTTGGAGTGGGTTTTTTTTGCCTCCAGTGTGTGCACAGGGTCTTTTTCCTTAATCTGGTGTAAATTCTGATTGTCCTGAGCTAGCAGCTGAGGATTTCCATGATGCAGGACCTTTTCAGTAGTGCGAATGAGTGTTAGCTATTAAAATCTGTTCATCTGTTCTGCCAATTTTTTTTTTAATTGAAGAATGACTTGATTAATGGATGCAGATCTTGTTTTCATCTTTGCTTTCCACTCTAATATGTTTTAAGGTGTGTCTGTTTTGTGCCGTAGCTATCTAACTTACGATGAAGTTGAATTATGCTGCAATACTAGGAAGATCAGATACTATGCAAGAGAGACAGGGGTGTTACTGACAGTTGCCTTCCAGATACTATAGCAGCTTCTTTGTTCAGACTGTCCTTTTTTGTAGTCTGCAGCAATCTAAGGATCTCTCTCTACAAAACAGTTGATTTTAGTCTTGGCTAATTGAACAGTTGAATAGGTATTGAAGAATCTGCTGCAGTATGAATGAATCTTCTAGAATAGTTTTTAATCTACTCATTGTCATTGGATAGCATTCTTTGTTGATAAAGAAATTCTTGGGAAAAAATATGAAAAAGGTAGCTTTAGTTCTCTCTGCAATGGTCATATTTTTAACACTTTTCCTATTATGATAAAATAATATAAAAATTAAGGGAATGGTAAATTGACAAAAGAATTTCAAGAACAAAAGAAATCATTTTGAGGATTTAGAAGTTACAATCAAGTAATATATGGAGTGGTCTGTCTGGTTGTATCAGGGGAACAGAATGCTGGTGAATCTGTGAGTACATTTAGAGAAATATTGTGAAGAAACCAGAGGGCTTTTTCTTTCACTTTTGGCAGATGATCACTGTGAATGCTTCATTGTTCCCCAGTTCTATTACTAATTCTTTGATAGCAGTTGGAAACGATGGTCTTCAAGAAAGAGACAGAATGGTTCGAGCGTGTATAGCCATTATCTGTGAACTAGGTAAGATAACTGAAGGCTAAGAAAAATTTTGACATGATTGTCAGTTTGCTAAGAGATTCTTTTGTGTGGGTTCATATTACATAGATTTTATTCGAATAATTAAGGGTATTTGTTTAATAATGAATTAGATGTTAAATGTTCTTAATATCAATTTTATGGATTTTAGTCATTAGTTTGATATAAAACAAAATCACTTTAAATTAAAATCTCTTAAGTGAAGTACCTGTAGATTTCAAGTGCTGTTCTTTCCATTAAGACTTGCCAATTTTTGATTTACCTTAAAAGCGTTTCCCTGCTGCAGTTGATGTTTCTAAAACTAACGGATTGGACGTAGGGAGAATTCCATACATGAGATGCAGACAAATGTACAAGAGTTCAGAGAACTACAAAACATCTTCCTTTAAAAAAAAAATTACAGAGGGTACTGCAGTCAGCTGGCTTCTGGAAGTCAGTATTTGTATCCATGTAAAGGCTGTCTGGAGAGTGGTTTATACTAACTCCCTATACTTGTATGTGGGTGCTGATTTTTAAATTTTTTTTCAAAATCTATCCATGAGAAATAACTTCAGCAACGTTTTCAGGGTACAAACCTCTGTTTTAAAGAAATAAACAATCTGTTACTCTTTGATATTCTAGTATAAATATCTTCTCCATGTCAGTCCAGTGGAGCACAAAACCTTTTTGTGGGGAAATCCAGAAATTACTTTGTGGAAACTGGAGACTGACCTGTTTTTTTGTTCATGAGAAATGAATCCAAAATTCCAATTCATTGCTAATGTCAGTCAGTTCCATTAAAAGCTTTACATGTGCCTCAGCAGTGTTCAGGAAGAAAAAAATGTATGTACTAACAAGATGACAAGTTTGTCAAGTTGGAAGCCATGAAATGTTTTCTTTCCTATCGCTGGCCGAAGTGACGTGTTTTTCTTTATTTAGCACTTCAGAATCCTGAGGTGGTGGCTCTTCGGGGTGGTTTAAGTACCATCTTGAAAAATGTGATTGATTGTCAGCTAAGCCGAATAAATGAGGCCCTGATAACTACAGTTTTGCACCTCATTAATCATCCAAAGACCCGACAGTATGTGCGAGCAGATGTAGAATTAGAGGTGGGTTCAGTTTTACTTGTTCAGCAACAGAAATTAAACATTGTATTACTAATGAAAATATTTAATTTTCATCTCAGATTTCACCCTGTGTGTTAGTGCAAAATGTTTTAAATATAACATTTTAGACTAAGAGCATAATGATTTATAAAGCAGGAATAAAATGATGGGTTGTAGTGGGACTGAGGAGAGGGCAAGACCTATTTGACTGTATTCTCCTGTGAAAGTAATGCATGTCTTTCTTTTGTTTAGCGAATTTTAGCTCCTTACACAGATTTTCACTACAGGCATAATCCAGATACAGCAGAAGGACAACTCAAGTAAGTGTTAGCGCTGCTACTTGTGCTATAAGTTGTGTTCATGGTATTGGAGTTAAGCTATTTCTCTTTCCAAAGTGAAAATAAAAGCAGTGACCTAACACTAAACCACTGGAATTTGAATACAGTAGTTTAGAATGCAACTTCATAAAATACTGCTAAACATTTCAGATTTAAAAGGAATTGTTTAGCCTGGAGAAGAGAAGGTTGGGGAACATCCTGCCCCGAACAGCAGTCTTGCTAATACCTATGAAGATTTTATCAGGAAGATGTAGCCAGGGCACTGCATGGTGGTGAATGGTGGGAGGGCAAGAAGCAACAGAGAGAAATTGAAACAAGAGATAGAAGGCGGGGGGGGATTTTCTGTGAGACCAGTCAAGTGTTGGAACAGGTTGTCCACAGAGAGAGACAGTATTGCAGCCATCATCCTTGAGAGTTTCTAACCCAATTGGATAAAGCCTTGAGTATAAACTGGTCTGCTCTTATAGCAGGAGTTTGGACTGGATGCCTCTTGAGATTTGTTTCCAACTTGAATTATTCAGGTTTCTTAACTATCGAATGGCATTAGATGCTTAGGTCTGTGTAACTGAATAAGGTCCAAATCTTTATGTCCCTGCTGTACTCACTGTCAGTGGAGGCAGGGCGTGATTCATCTGACCACATGTAGGTGTTTACTTTGTGATGTTATCCTCCTACCATGGAAACCCCCCTGAAAAAGGAAAAGTAACTACTTAAAAGTTCTAATCTTTGTGTTGTGTGTATATATGTTGCGTAAATACGTATACACACATAGATGCATACATAAAAGATTTCTCTTACTCTGGATTTTGTCTCCCGTCTAAAATCTCAATTAACTACTTTTTACTTGTTATGTTAGCAACACTGTTTGTTTTATAGTAATTAACTGTTTGTGACATTTGTTGTTTCAATGACAGGGAGGACAGAGAAGCACGATTCCTAGCTAGTAAAATGGGAATAGTGGCAGCATTTCGATCATGGGCAGGTAAGATTTTTTTGTTTGTTTGATGCTGGGTGATTGGAAGGGGAATTTTACTTTCTAGTATAGAAGTGGTTTGTTTAAACACAGAATCTGTCTTATTAGTGTCTTAATTTCTATCAGTACCTTGCTACAATGCTACTATGATGTGTTTTGATATTGGAAAATTGGAGAACATGTACATAGTTCTATTTGACTAACTCTACTGACAAGGCACAGCTGTTTTTCCCACCCGTAGAGAGTACCTTGTAAGTTATACTTTGGTACTTCTTGGCATTTGATGGGTGAGAGGATGTTGAAAATAACATCATAAGAATTTGCCTTTGAGATTGTTCTGCCACTGTAAATAAGAAATCTTTTTGTCTATGTGAAGAGAGACCAACAGAATAGTTTCATTAGCACCTGCTTTTACCAGGTACCATAGCCGAAGAGAAATTGCAGATGGACATAGTTTGGGATTTTTCATGTGGAAGACATTTCTGAATTGAAAAAGCAGGTTTTTGCATTTTTCTAAATCTTTTCTCTGCAATATTACAATATCTAACATGAAGATAGTGTCTCAGGGACTGCTCATTCTTTTAGTCAAGGCACTGTCTTGCAAATAAACTAAATCAGTTGATACGACCATTTACTGAAATTTTGAGTAGGATTTTTACAGGCTGTACTTAAAAAAGATTCAGAGTGTATAGAAAGCCTTTTCTTTGTAAGACTATTTGCTTTATTTTTTAATGTTCTGAAAATGATCACTAAGCTAAATTTCATATCCAGGTATCCTTCAAAAGTTTCTCACGTGTGTTCTCACTTATTTGAGGAGGAAGCTTGGGAAGTTTGTCACAACTTTGAAACTTCTAGAAAACAGTTCCTGATAGGAGTATTGCTGCATATTCCCTTATTCAGACACTTGGAACTAATAGCATATGTCTGAAAGTTCAAGTGACTGAAGAAACAATTGTCTTGGAATGTTACTTGGCATGGGGCTTTCACTGTTACACGTTCATCCTTTTTTGTTACTTGTTATGTCGTAGACTAACTTCTTAAATGTTTTTAGTGCAAAAATGTCCTTATACTGTCAGTCTTCCCAAAGGATGTGTAGCTAGACCAGGCTTGAGGGTGCTTGTGGGTTTGGGGTTTTTTTTAGCTTTTTGGGTGGGTTTTTTGCATCTCTGCACTATCTGTTGTGTTCTGCCGTTCTGCTCTTCTTATTTTGCAGACTGGGTTATTCTTCAGAGCTGATGGTTGCTATGTCCTTTGTCCTCATGTGCAATCATGTCCTTAGAGATAAAATTGAGGCATGCAGCAATGACTGCATGCACCCAAATCTATTCCTGCAATGCAGTTGGGATGTGGTCGCTGTATGGTCTTGGAAAAGGTCTCTGGGGTGCACTGTGGAACATATTTAAATGCCCTTAGTGTGTCTGTGGCCATGTGTATGTGTCATAAGTCTTTGTGACATGGAAGTTTTGAAATTGAGGACTATCTTCAAAGCACATGTTATTAAAGTTAAATTTGTATTAGTGAAAGTATATAGATAAGTAGGTGATATTTTTCATCTTTCAGTAAGTTTTAAAGAATTTTTTGTTTGGGTTTATTTATGATATGTAAGACAAAAAGGTGTGCAAACCTGGCTTCTTTTTGTTCATTTTAAGTTGCATTTTGGAGAAACTTGTTTGTTTTCTAGATAGCATGTTTCTATTAGTTTTAATTTATTCTGTGGAGTATGAAGAGAAGTGATCAAAGAAATGAGCAAGGTTA
Organism: Burhinus bistriatus; assembly: GCA_013397275.1. NCBI lineage: Eukaryota > Metazoa > Chordata > Aves > Charadriiformes > Burhinidae > Burhinus > Burhinus bistriatus. The sequence continues at coordinate 22,281 of VYXH01007516.1, forward strand.
CTGTCTTTGCAGCCACAGTGTTAATGAAGACACTGTATAAATTCAGGTTGAAAATCACTGTAAGCTTTAGGTGGTATTCTGTAACATTTAGAAACAATTTGAAGCTTTTCCCTATTAATATTGAAATATTAAACTAATTGAGTAAAACTACAGTGTAAAAGGACAAAATTATAAGAGAGGCTCTGAGATTTTATGCAAAGTTAATTCTACTGTGTTGAAACTTCTGGAGATTCAGCATTGGTCATTTGGGAAAAGATCATTTAAAACAGTGCACAGACAATGTTATTCCAAGTATGTTTAAACTTGCTGTTTAGAATTCAGCTGATGTTAAAAGGAGCTGAATAATTTGTTAGGTTAAGTTACAGATTTGATGGAGAAACTTCTCACAGTTCTGCCAAGATGATGCAAGTCTTTCAGGTTCAAGATTCATTCTTTATTGAGAATGTTGTATTTTCCTTGTGCCAGTTCTTCCATGTAAATGTTGGTGTTGCAGATAATTTGAAAATACTTTTTATAGTAGAAGGGGCAAAAGCAGCTATAGGATTTTAATGAGGAAGCAAAGTTTTGTCATTAGAAAGTTTTGTTAAATATTATTGACTGGAAATTAGGTGACACTCTAAAATGTCATAAAAGAAGATGTATAAAAGGTGACATTATAGAGATGAAAATGTTTATGATTAGTAATTTTTGTCATCTGTGCTTGTACTCAAACTGGAAATCAAATTTAACAATGTCTAATGTTTTTGCTTGGTGAGGGAATATTATTATGTATTTAATGTTTCTAGGTATTATCAGCCTGTGCAAACCTGGAAATTCTGGGATTCAGTCTCTTATTGGGGTACTCTGTATACCAAATATGGAAATACGGGTAGGTGATAAATATTTAGTACTGATGTAGGAATAATATTGGATGTTTTAATTAACATATTCTTGATATTTTAACAATTTAGTAGTTTAAACACAGACTCCAGTTATGAGACCACTACACTCAAGTTTATTTGACCCCCAAGTTCAAGTCTATAATTCCATTATAAAATTCCTGTGAGAATGGAAGCACACCCTTTATATCTGAGATGAGGGTATGGAGGGGGGAAAAGTACATAAATTAATTTTTACTCTGGTCACAAGTCAAAGCAAGTTCACAGTAAGCTGCATTTACTGGTTTAAAGCACAATAATCAGAGCTGAATCTGAGATAAATAAAAATGTTTCTTCCCAATTATCTACTAAATCAAGAAGTTGATGGTGGCAGCAGTAACTATTCTAAAAATCTGTAATCCAAGTACCCTGGACTTCTGTAGAATTCATAGTGACAATGAGGCACAGTTCTAACTTAAACAAGCCCCTTCCCTTCTCCAAATTATTTGTTTATGCAAATAAGCATATTATCAAAAAAAGAAACACTGAAACAAATATGCCAATTTTAACACTCTATAGAAAAATCTCAACTTCAGTATTAACAGTGAACAAAAGACAATTTTTGTAAATCCATAAAATTCCTGTTGTGGTTTTTTTTTTGGTAGCGAGGCCTGCTTGAAGTTCTCTATGATATATTTCGTCTTCCTCTCCCTGTTATTGCAGAAGACTTTATTGAGGCACTTCTCAGTGTAGGTAAGTATTTAGAACCAGTTCACATAAGAATTCTGTCTATTAAGTTCTTCTACAAATTTGAACACTTCGCTGTCTCCTGTATATTGTAAATTACGCCAACATTACCTGTCTCATTACTGAATTCATTGAGTGCTCTGAAGTCCTGTTTAAAATTCTGTCGGCTGTTAAGTATCGTAAGTTTTATGAAAGATCAGCAGTGGAGCATAATGGAGCATTTACACAGGCGACTGTGTAAACACTACTACAGATCAGACCTCTTTGAAGTGTTAGAAGCATTAGTAATGTAGAAGTGCTAGTGAATGTTACAGAAAAGATACTGAACAGTCTTTCTATATATTGTGTATCTGCTAGCTGTCTCCACTGAGCAGACTTTTACTTTTCCTAGGGCAAGTGTATGCTTTTTCGTGTCTTTGTATTTAGTGGAGTTAGTCTTTTATCTTTAGAATCACTCATTTGTAAACCCAAGAGTATCCTTTACTTTGTCTCACAGTGCAAAAGTATGAGTCTAAAAGGAGCACGTTTCAGCCTTTAATGTTCCAGAAATTCTATTCTCCAAACTCTGGTTATAAATGCGTTGTCATGCAATTGATTATAAATGATTAATCCTTGTTCCACATGTATAAGTAAATAAATCATTCTTTGTTGCAAACTTGCTACTTTGCAACATATGGATGTACATTTTTAAATGTTAGGTATTATGATATTTTCTGTTAAACAATATGTTTATGAATTTGAAATGTCATTACTTTGGTTGATACCTAGATAAAATCTTTGTCCTAGCTTTGAAGTTAGCCTTGCTTTGTTCAGGAGTGTGGATTAGGTGGCTTGTTAGAGATCCCTTCTGACAGTTTTCTATAATTTGCCAACAAACGTTATTTCAGTTTTCAACAACTGTTATTTACCTACTGACAACGATTAAAATAACACTATGAAATCCGATGTTACAATTACCATTGTCCGTGTTTTCTTGTTCTAGATCCAAGCAGGTTTCAGGATTGCTGGAGACTTTCTGATGGCTTTGTAGCTGCTGAAGCTAAAACTATATTGCCCCATAGAGCCAGGTCAAGGTGAGCAGCCCTGAGGAGAGGGACTTGGGGGTGTTGGTGGATGAGAAGCTTGGCGTGAGCCGGCAATGTGCGCTTGCAGCCCAGACAGCCAGCTGTATCCTGGGCTGCATCAAGAGAAGTGTGATCAGCAGGTGAAGGGAGGTGATTCCACCCCTCTACTCCACTCTCATGAGACCCCACCTGGAGTACTGTGTCCAGCTCTGGAGCCCCCAACATAAGCAGGACATGGACCTGTTGGAGCNGCAGGGAGGTTGGAACTAGATGATCTTTAAGGTCCCTTCCAACCTAAACCATTCTGTGATTCTGTGATTTAATGAGCTTAGTGTAAACTCTTGTTTTTGTTTTTTTTTGTTGTTGTTGACAAAATATTTGTTGTTTTCTTGCATGCACAGTAAGAATTGAACTTTCTAAACCCTTTCCATACTTTTTTGCCCTGTAGGCCTGATCTCATGGATAATTATTTGGCTTTAGTGCTTTCAGCTTTTATTACCAATGGACTTCTTGAGGTAACTAATGACTCTTAAGTTTGAATAGATGCTTGCTACTTTTTTCCTATAAACATTAAGATTTTTTACATTAAATGTTGTAATAATTTTTTAACTTTTTTGAAGGGTCTGGTTGAAGTGATCACAAGCAGTGATGACCATGTATCTGTTAGAGCAACTATCCTTTTAGGAGAACTTTTGCACATGGTAAGTAAAACTTTTTGCTGAGGATAAGTAGTACTAGGAACTAGTTGTAAATAGATATTTACTATTATAGCTTTGAATTTGTGTTATGAACTTGGAACATCTACTTTTCTTCAGAATAATAGATTAATGCACGTTACATCTTTTGGCACTTCATGTATTAGAAACAGTATGAATCAATAGGAAGGCCATTTGGAAAGTATTGAAAATGCTAGGGGTTCTGCTCCAAGTGTAATCCTCAGTTCTCAAACTCTCACCAATACACTTTCTTGCCTTAGTAGCCAGTTGTATTTTTAAGCTAGAGTCCTGCAAACTCACCCATCAGTTACTGTGTTTGGGAAAGGACGATTGCTGTATTTTACTTCCTTAGAATGATGCCAGAATGCCCTCTGGCAATGTGTTTGACTTCCTGCCTCAGAGGCTTGGCAGATGAAACTTTTTTCATGTGCAGCTTGATGTGGCTGCAGCACATGATGTTATTCATTCAGGCAGCTCTGCCTTGGTGGAGTGCTCTTTCAGCACTGCTGTGGTTAGTCCCTGCTACAGAGAAGCTGAAGGGACCTTGCTCCGTTCTGCATCCCTCTACCTAACATATCTTTTACAGTAGGTTCTCTCTCTTAACCTAAACTGTTTTTGTATAGAGATGATACTGTTTTCATATACACTCCAGTGCTACCTTTCAGCTTCATGAGGAGCTGTTAGTCATGTGTGAAGTGATATGATTTACCTGTCTTGCAAAACAGTTCTTTAACTAACTTTTCACATCCTCTTTTGATGACAAGAATAGCAGCAGAGCACTTCTTGATCAGTTTTCTTGTGGTTTTAATTAATCTTTTTTCCAAATAAACTGTAAGAAATGCTAAGATTGTGAAATACAACATTGTCTTAAAAAAATTTAAATATGAGTTATCAGACATAGTCTGCATCTGCAGACTATTGACTCATTTCAGTGGTGCTTAATGCTCCAAAAAACAAGATCACAGTCTTCAGGTATAAGATTGCTTATTACTACAGTGATTTACAACATCTCAGCTCATCAGCATGGGTCACAAACACAACAAATCTGTTCTTTGGTCTCTTCAGTGATTTTTCTTTAAATAATTTGTGGAATTTCTTGAGTATTCAGTCAGCCATATAGTTTAAAAAGAGGAATCTGTAGTAATGTATGCTATTTTTCTGATTTCCGCAATACTGTTGAATGGGAGTGACCGGTACTGGCATTTGAGTATGCTGCAAAGGATAGGTATTTTTTGAGTTTCTGAAGAGATGATTCAGTCAGAGATGACTGTTTATCAAAATACTGAACAGATATTTGTACTTTTACTTATTTTTAAGAGATTGAAGTAATTTATTTTTGTTATGCTTTAGTTTCCAGAAATATTTGCGGAACTGCCTGTGTGTCCCAAAATAAAAGCAGTTAAATGTCTAGTAACTTAGGAAGTTATGTTAATTAATCAGATTTTTTTATGCAGAAAATTTTTAATAGAAATCATCAACTTAAATGGTATTTCTGATTTTAGATTTTTTTAGTACTTTTATATACAACATAAGGATATCTGATGCTTTGCATGTTTTTGCATGCTACCACTTAAAAAAAGACCGATGCAAACAATACAGATCAGAAGGCTCTGAAGTCTAAAATTGTCTTAACTTCCAATTGTATTTCAGATTGATTAGTTAGATCAAATATTCAAAATAGTATGTGTAATTATTGCTTTGACATTATGCAAAAGGTAGTTTTGTTGTCATGCGTTTGTGAAAGTCTTGTGAGAAGTGGTAGGTTCTTCAAATGTTGGTCCTAAAGAGGTGGCTGGAAATGTTGTAATAAGTTATTCTAACTGGTCTTTTGGGTTTTTTTTAGGCAAACACAATTCTTCCTCATTCTCACAGCCATCACCTGCACTGCTTACCAACGCTAATGAATATGGCAGCGTCTTTTGACATCATGAAAGAGAAAAGACTGTAAGAATTCTAAGTTACACTTAAAAGCAAAAATATGTACATCTCCTTTCCCCCTGCAGTTGAGTGAAAACCTACATTACGAGTTTTCTGATTGCTGAAACCACTGCTGTCTTTATTTAAAAGCAAACAGAGGCATGCATATAGAAATGCTCTGCCACACTTACTAGGGAAATAGTTTCCAGTGTATTATTCCAAAAGTGTTTACAGTAACAATTTAGAAATTGGAAAGAAGGTTTTGATAGTACATTTCATAGTACTTCTGCATAGATTGCGAGATTTTTACACAGAATTTTTCTTAAATGAACTCTAAGGCACAGTTTGACCAAGCAACATCCGAGACGTGTTCTGTGTGTTTGACCTCTCCATTGTTTCATGCTTCTTTTTTTGGCATTTTGATACAATTAATCTTTCAAAAACTAAAAAAGCCTGTGCCATTTTTTTTTTTCTGTTGGTGTTTATCTGTTGTTAATTAAATGGTAGTAGATGAAATTGGTGAATCATCATTAGTGTGAGCAAAAGCAAAAAATGTAATATTGGCATGGAGCTGGTTTTTTGTTGTTTTTTTCTTCAGAAAAAAATGGTGATTGTAACAGTAATAATTGTAGTAAAACTTTCCAGTGCTTTATTCGAAGTTTGCACCGATGATTTATTTTTCAGTTCCTTTCAGTTCCATTTAAATAGAAAAATGTATGAACAGAAGTTTTAAATTTAGTGCGGCATTCTGCAGTGGCATGTAGTTAAGCATTATTAGAGTACTGTTTGGCAGTCATGGTGCCGATCAAATGAGGTATATTTAGGCATCTGACTCGGGGAAAAAAGTATAGAAGTCTTTTATTCCTCTTTGAACTAGAAATACCTGAATTTTGAGATTTTAAAAACCTATGGGCTTGTTTATTTTATTGTACTTACTTTTTAGAATTTCTCTGTACATCTAGTAATCTTACAATTTAACCTCTGAAATGCTCTGTCATAAAATACCATCTCCTGGGTATTTCACACAATTTAAACCTCCTGATGAAAGTAGTCAAATAATTTGATAGATTCATGTGTGTTTAAGATGTGTTTCTGTAACTCCATGTTCTTACTTGCATTTCTTTGTAGAAGACCATTTAGACCATTCAAATTGAGTGTGTTGGATTTTTTCTAATAGTAAATTACAGGAAATGTTTTGTTAATTACCCTTGCCATTCCTGATCTGCCTTGTCAGAACAGTGTTCTGATAAATATATCATAACTTTCTATTTTGTGTTTCATTATATTGTCAGTGATAAATTACAGGACCTTGCTGAACTGCTGCTGTGAACTGATAAATGCTGCTTGTAGAGTGCTTCCAAGAAACTTAGTGCCCATCTGCTTTTTAGTTGTGAAGATTTTTTCTGTTTCAATAGAATATTTTGATATGTGAAAACACAATTGTTTTTCAAAAAAGGCATATCTGAAATGCGGTCACAGGATATTTCACTTGGTCAAAGCTGTGGGATGACAGGAAGGATGAAGAGCAGAAGGGATACGTTTGTGGACTACCTGCAGGGTTTTTTTGGTTTTTGCGTTTGTGGCCATACCTGATAGAGTACTAAGAATTCCCGGTTTTGGAAGAAAATAATTTTGTAGAAGTAGTATTTTTTTATTTAGGGATCTTGGTTTTGGTCAACACTGTGTTTTTTCATACTCTGAAAAACTGTAAGCCCTGTTACAGATTAAATTTACATAATTTAGATAAGTGACCAAATTAAAAGGTATTTGTTTGCTTGAAGACAATATAAAATAAAACCACTCTCCTACCTTATGAGCATTTTTCTGTCTGGGGAAGAAAGGTAGACTTGCCTCCTCACTTTTCGACTTATTTTATTTGCTCAGCAGGTGGGGTGGGTTTCTGCTACCACTATTTTGTAATTAACTGTTTCTGCTCTTGTCAACTGTTATTTCTATTACTTCCTGTCTTTTCCTGGAAAACTTCTTCTGTGCTGTTGCTGAACTGTTTAGATATAAAGAGCAGGAAACATACTACGGATACTCCTGCCACCCTCGGGGCGGGGGGGGGGGGGAATTTACAAGAAAAACTTTTAGTTAAAGTTGAAGCTAGACCGGTCATCTTCACTGCAGAACATGGCACATCTACTGTGACATCTCATGATACTTTGTCAACTTTAAGCTTTACAATATCTACTGTGAACTATGATAGACACCACTTTTTGCAGAGTAGAGAAGAAATTACCCTTCACTGGGTAAAAAAACTGGCTGAACAGCTGGGCCCAAAGAGCAGTGGTGAATGGAGTTAAATCCAGTTGGTGGCCAGTCACAAGTGGTATTCCCCAGGGCTCAGTACTGGGTCCAGTNGGGGGGAGAATTTACAAGAAACACTTTTAGTTAAAGTTGAAGCTAGACCGGTCATCTTCACTGCAGAACATGGCACATCTACTGTGACATCTCATGATACTTTGTCAACTTTAAGCTTTACAATATCTACTGTGAACTATGATAGACACCACTTTTTGCAGAGTAGAGAAGAAATTACCCTTCACTGGGTAAAAAAACTGGCTGAACAGCTGGGCCCAAAGAGCAGTGGTGAATGGAGTTAAATCCAGTTGGTGGCCAGTCACAAGTGGTATTCCTCAGGGCTTGGTACTGGGGAGCGGTTCTGTTTAATATCTTCATCAACGACCTGAATGAGGGGATTGAGTGCACCCTCAGTCAGTTTGCAAACGACACCATGTTAGGTGGCAGTGTCGACCTCCTTGAGGGTAGGAAGGCTCTACAGAGGGATCTGGACAGGTTGAACCCAGTGGTATGAAGTTCAGCAAGGTGAAGGGCAGCCTGACAGGCTTGGGGAAGAGTGGCTGGAAAGCTGCCTGGCAGAAAAGGACCTGGAGGTGTTGGTCGACAGTTGGCTTGAATATGAGCCAGCAGTGTGCCCAGGTGACCGAGAAGGTCAACAGCATCCTGGCTTGTATCAGGAACAGTGTGGTGAGCAGGACTAGGGAAGTGATTGTTCCACTGTCCTAAGCACTGGTGAGGCCACACCTCGAATACTGTGTTCAGTTTTGGGCACCTCACTACAAGAAAGACATTGAGATTCTGCAGCATGTCCAGAGAAGGGCAGCGAAGCTGATGAGGGGTCTAGAGCACAAGTCTTATGAGCAGCAGCAGGGGGAACTGGGGTTGTTTAGCCTGGAGAAAAGGAGGCTGAGGGGAGACCTACTCGCTGTCTACAACTACCTGAAAGGAGGTTGTAGAGAGGTGGGAGTCAATCTCTTCTTCTCCCAAATAACAAGTGATAGCACAAGAGGAAATGGCCTCAAGTTGCGCCAGGAGAGGTTTGGATTGGATATTCAGGAAAAATTTTGTCACAGAAGGGGTCATTAAGCATTGGAACAGGCTGCCTGGGGAGGTGGTGGAATCGCCATTCCTGGAGGTATTTAAAAGACGGGTAGATGTGGTGCTGAGGGGACATGGTTTAGTGGTGGTTTTGGCAGTGCTAGGTTCGTCATTGGACTTGATGATCTTAAAGCTCCCTTCCAACCTAGGCAATTCTATGATTCTATGAAAAAGTATCAGTAAGGCTCATTCTTCAGTACTAGAAATTCTGAAAGATGATTTTCTGTATAATTTCAGTACAAGACTGAGGCCTATGGATGTATGAAAATGTATATCAAGAAATTATTATTTTTTTAATTTACTTTAGAATTGTTGGTCAGTTCTTTCTTGAGCTATGTTTATTTACTCAAGATAGAGCAGTGGTGCTCTTTAATTGGATAAGTTGCCAAATACTGGTTATATTTTTTTCTATTAGACGAGCAAGTGCCGCACTCAACTGCTTAAAACGTTTTCACGAGATGAAGAAAAGAGGACCTAAACCTTACAGCCTCCATTTAGATCATATTATTCAGAAAGCTATCTCAACGCACCAAAAAAGGGATCAGTACCGTGTGCAGAAAGACATCTTTATTTTAAAGGTATTATCATTATTGGTGTTTCAAAACAGAATTTGACTTTATATTTTGGAGACTTAGATCCTGCCCGTCACACTTTGCTCTCTCATCTAATTCAGAGCTATTTAAGTGATTTCTTCGTAGTATCTTTTTCATTAATTTGTCTTGTAGGTACGTGTGGATACTATATTGCATTTCTAGAAATTGAGTAGTGAAATTAAAATAATTTTTAATGCTTTTTAAGACCAATTGTGAACTCCTACTGTTACATTCTTAATGCAGTACTGTAACCATGCAATTTACTTTCAAATGCAAATTGCTACATGAACAGTAAGTATATTTTGTGACAAGACTGAAAAAAATGATGCAAGGAAACTTACTGTAATTTTTCATGTCTGTATTCCAGGATACAGAAGAAGCACTTGTAATGAATCTTAGAGACAGCCAAGTTCTCAATCATAAGGAGAACCTTGACTGGAATTGGAATCTAATAGGGACCATACTGAAGGTGAGCTTAAAAAGGGCATGATATTCTTTTTATGAAATTGCTGGGAAAAAAGTCTCTATTTCACATGTGAACTTTGACTCTCTAATATTAATTCCATAGTACTTCCCATAATCTGTTTTATTTCAGAAAATTAGGATCTCATGGGTTTAATCAGTGCTGATACAGTGTCTTTGTAAACTTAATGCAAAATTAAGTTAAATTCACAAATTTCTCAACAAGCATGTATTAAATTTTATGTAACTTTATTTGTATAAAAATAGACTTTATGGGATTGGCTGTAATGACTTTAAAGCTGCTAATACTTCAGACTTCAGTCCAAACTATATAGGGATACTGTGTTGTTCAGTTTCATAGCAGATTGTTTTTATATAACGTGATCTGAAGGTTAAGGCTGGAGGTGGGTTATAGATCAACCTTCAGATGCTTAGACGTATGAAAACTTCTGTAGTATGCAGTCTCATTGTATGTTTTGAACTAACAAATACTGCTGTAACATCAAGTTGATTACAATTAATTTGTAGGAAATGTCTCCGACACGGAGTGCATTATCTTAAATATTTTTTAGTGCACAGCCTTTAAGAGACTGCCCCTTTTTTAAGCAGAAAACTTACTTTCTTTGAGTAAGAAAAGTTTCTGAGTGAGTACTCAGTATAGTCTTTGAATCAAAATAGCTCCTGTCATTCTGTGTATCAAAGCCATCGTTCTGTTTTTACCCCCAAGTCACGTTTTCTGTCTTCTCTGCTGTGTTGTTATAAAGTTGGCAAAAGTACAAAAAAGGATTAATGGTGACAAGCGTAATCAAGATTATATTAAAAAAAAAACAAACCAAACAAAACAAACAAAAAAACTAAAACAAAAAACAGAGGAAATGAAAAAACAAACTGAGTATTTCTGCATTTTTTCAGGGACTGATGAACTTGAGAGAGCAAGGATCTGTCTTGCATAAAGACCTGGATATGTGTATGACTGTAGCTTTGCTCCATTAAATTTCACTTTTTACAGGCTTTTTACTGCAATTACTAGATTTACTGGGTTGCTAGATAACTTTGATTATTAATCATAGGTATTTTTACCTTTGATTCAGTATAAAAGATATTATCAATAAACTTTTTCAGAATCTCACGGTTAATTAGTCTGTGTAGTACTTTGACAATGGAAGTTTTATGTAGTTGACCCACTAAGGTGGTGGGGTTTTTACCTGAAATTTAGGTCAAACTATCAGTTTCCCTGCTATCTCAGACCTACCGAGCAGTATATTTTCTAGTGTCCTGTCAAACAGTTGCTGATGTCTCAAAATCAGGGACTTCTGTCTTTCAGAATGAGAAGTTTATATGTTTTCTCGTTTAATTCTAACCACTTCTGTTCCCGTTAAACTGCACAACACCAGTGTAAACTAAAATAACGCTATCAGAGTGATCCATCTTTAGTCCTCAAATAAGCAAGATCCAGATTCCAGTGTTTGAACTTTGCTATCTCATGGGGCTACTCACCTCCCGTTTTTCTCTCTCTCAGCCTTACCACTGTGGCACATCACCTTTCTAACCACCTCACTACTTGCATCTCATGTAGTCCCTTACTGCCTTTTTTGCTTGCTCAGCTTGCTGTCTAAACTGCTAAAGTGGCTTTCATCAGGATGGAGGAATTGCAACTTTGTCATTGACAGTAGAGCTTCATACTTTCTCTGGCACTGTTACTAGTGTAGTCAGTTTTACTAATGGTTAAATAGTGCACTATGTGTCTTAATACTGGTATACCAATCACAAATGTAGAACTGTATCGCTTAGATAGGAAAGAAGAATGTTTGATGCGCTTTTTTCCATCACTTCCAAGAAGATACTAGCAGCAGCAAAAATAAATCTGAAACCATAGAGACAGCAGATGGCTGTAAAAACAGAGAAAAATTTAACAGGAAGAAAGGATAGTTCCAGAAGAGAGTATTGCGACTTCATGTGATCTTTCTTAAAACATTTTAGAAGTATCCTAGTACCATTTCAATAAGCAGCATTTAAGTGAGCTATAACAGAATGAATAGTTTTTAAAAAATCTGATAATAGTGAAAACAACAACAATTTTCCCTATTATGCATATCAAATTTTTTTGTTATTTGCAGAGAAGAAATTGAGCAAAATTGTTTATTTTTCATTAGCTTTTCATAGTTTGCTGTTTTCATTAGCATTGTGGCTTGTTACACGTAGCATGTGACTGACCTTCCCTGTCCTTTTTCCAGGAACGGTTTAATTTTTTTCTGGAGAAGTGTAGGCTTTTCAATAAAATAAGGGGTTTTTATAGGTAACATTAGATGCAAGAAAACTTACTTCTAATTATTAGGTAAATATAACTATAATAGAAATGAGTAAATTTTAGTGACTAATCAAGGACTGATGTACAAGTTTCATATAATGCTATATTTGCTGTTTTTCTAGTGGCCAAATGTAAATCTAAGGAACTATAAAGATGAACAATTGCACAGGTATGTAAAAATTACATAAACTTCCTTTGAAGAAAGAAATTTGGAAAAACTGGTTTTTAATATTGCAATGAACTATTCCTTGGGTATGTCACGTTTCTAAAACTTAATCTATAGACAAGCAGCAAAAATGAAAATTTAGATAATTAGGTTGCAATATTTGCTTTAAATAAGCAGGTCTCTAAGCTTTAGTGGTTTCTTTTCTATGCACGGATACTTTATATATATATTCTCTTAACAAAAACCACACCAACTTTGCAAACACCCTATTTAATTTTAAACCTTAAAGTATTACCTCTTTGATATTTATTTAATATATTAGTGTTTGATGTCATCACTTGACAGAATAGGTCTACTGTTGTACAATTGTAGCTTTCATCAAAAACCAGGAGGAATTTATTTCTAGTTGCTATTAATGGCAAGGGAAGCATGTGTGATTTTTAAAAAAAACAAAAAAAAAAACAAACAAACAAAAAACAACCAACCAAAAAAAAAACCAACCAAAAATAAAGCACTGTCTATCAGTACAGCTCCGGTTCCTTTCATGTCCATTCAGCATTAAGACATTTTCACTACTTTGGTGCATGTGTGGTCATAGCATTACTAATTAGTTCTTGGATGTCCCTTTTAACATGCATTTCAGAAACTGATTTGATTAAATTATTCCGAAGAATAGTTCTCTATTTGTAGGCATGAAAAGCTACTTCTACATGAATTTGAGGAAGAACCTAAAGCTAAAACATAGGCTGAAAAGCTCACACTGCTCCATTTTAAATTTTCACTAAAAAGTGATCAGGCTAGTTTTATATAGTTTTCCCAGCATAAGTGGTAGTCCCATTGTAATCATAGCCATAATTTAATTTTGCATTTGTATTTTTTCCAGGTTTTTTTCTTCCCTAAATATTAATTGCCAATCTGTACTTTGTGGTAAAGAATTATGTTCCAAATCTGGTGGTTTATAACGTTGCTTCTCTAAAGCACTGTCTGCAGTCCCAGCTGTGACCCCCCCACCCCTCTACCTACCTACCTGGGATAATGTTCCTGGTTTTGTGCTGCACTGTAGCATTGTTCAGTGCCTAAATAATTTAATTCCAAATAAATTGAGATAATCTAGGATCAAGTTAATGTTAAACTTCTACAGTTCATTGATCCTTTCTGCAGGATTGTGGGTTAGATGCTTTAATGGCTTTAAAATGTGGTTGCTCTTGTTTGGTTATAACTATTTAAGTCCCAAATCTCTCTAGTTTCACTGCTGATCATAAAAAAATTTTCAGCCACTTCGATTTTGAAGTGTAAATTTATTTGTCCTTCCATAAGTTGATTATTTATTTTTCTTTTTACTGTTATTGTTCTTGTGATGATCTTACGGCTTTTAAAGTGAAATTCCAGATATTATGCAGATTCCTTCATTTCATAGAGATACAGTTGATGCAGTGTATGTATACACATGTATGTGTGTGTGTATATATATGCATATGCTTAAGTGTGTGTATATGTATGTGTGTGTTAATATGTATAATATATTTATTGCTAATAACCCAGAATAAAATACATTTAATTTGCCAAAAATTAAAGAAGCCCTCAGATTTCCTTTTCCTGCATTTGGAGTTGGGGATAGTGTCTTGCTCTTACTTTTTTAACTAAAGGTGCAGTGCTTTAGTTAAGTTTTTTTTTAATGCTTGACATACCTACTTTCAGATGGAACATTCTGTGTTATTTTAAAGCACAAATGTGTGCTTATTTTTTGATGAAGAATTGGTGAGGGGAAGTTCTTTGAAGATTTATTCATGCAATGTAAAGCTCAAGTTATATTGCTCACCATGATTTCAAAACGTCTGAATGAGAGTCTGCTTTTGCAGTCACTGTGTTATGATTTAGAAATGCTTAAGTGAGGTGAATGAAAATACTGTTGCTGAATATGGCCTTCTCCTAGCAGAACACAAAAATGTGTTTTTCACAGTAGCATTTACTATTATAGCTGAAGAAAACTCATGTCACAGATTCTTTTTTAGCTCTTTGTAAGTCTAGATAGTATAATGTTTGAAACTCAACACAGGATAAATTACAGCAGAATAAATTATAAGCATGAGAATGAGAAGGAAGCCATGGCTTCTAAAAGCATAGAGATTTAATAACTTTTGAATATTTATTGCCATTAAGCTAATTTAATGATGACATATCTTTTTCTACCAGCATCATTTCGTACTGTGAGAGAGTCCTTGTTACACTGAAAAATAGCAGAGTCTTTTTCTCTTTCCATAGGTTTGTAAGGAGATTGCTATATTTCTACAAGCCTAGCAGTAAACTGTATGCCAACCTGGATCTGG
>VYXH01007517.1:0-12814 GCA_013397275.1 Burhinus bistriatus
CCTGCTGGCTTGTTCAGCTTGGTTTTCACTAGTGAACATGCTCTTTCCCTGCCTCCCACACTGTGACCCACACCTCTTGGAAGCAGCTCCCCTTTAGCCCAAAAGGTTACAGGGAGATCTGGTCCCAATGACTCAAGGTGATGGGTTTCATACCTGGACAATGGGGCTGAGGCTCTGCTGGGACAGCCCTGGGAGGGTGTTTTCTCCTCAGATGTCTGTAATTTTGGTTCTGTGTCTGGCATTGTGTCCTTGTGCTGCTCTAAGCTTATGAAGATGAACTTTTGATGGGCTGATGGCTCTCTGGATATGGGCCTGGGAGCAGCCAGGCCAGGTTCTCTGCATCCCAGATTTTGGGATCCAGAACCTGTGTCTGACATTGTTTATTCACTGAGGCACCCTGCAAAATGCCCTGGAGTCCTGCTTTCCTTCATTGGCCAGGTTAGGCACTAATTTGGAAGACATTGTCCCACCCAGCCCTTGCACTTGTATGTCTGGTGGACAGGAGAATAAATAACAGAAAGCAACAACAATAAAAAGTTATGTCTGAACTACCCCCTTTTGGAAGGCAAAATAATTTGCCTAGAGAATAGTAGAATCATAGAATATCTCAAGTTGGAAGGGACCCATAAGGCTCATTGAGTCCAACTCCCTGCTCCTCGCAGGGCTACCTAAATCTAAAACATATGACTAAGAGCGTCATCCAGATGGTTCTTGAACTCTGACAGGCTTGGCACCATGACCACTTCCCTGGGAAGCCTGTTGCAGTAACCTTTTCCTAATGTCTAATCTGAACTTCCTCTGACACAACTTCATTCCATTTCCTCATACCCTATTGCTGGTGACCAGAGAGAGGAGATCAGCACCTCCCGCTCCGCTGCCCCCCTTGAGGAAGTTGTGGATTTTGATGAGTTCACCCCTAAGCCTTCTCTTCTCCAAGCTGAACAAACTGAATGACCTCAGCTGCTCCTCGTAAATCTTGCCCTTGAGACTTTTCAGCACCTTGGTTTCCCTCCTCTGAACACACTCTAATAGTTCGATGTCCTTCTTACATTGAGGTACCCAAAACTGCACATAGTATTCGAGGTGGGGCCACACCAGTGCAGTGTAAAGTGGGACAATCACCTCCCTTGACTGGCTAGCTATGCTGTGCTTGATGCACCCCAGGACCTGGTTGGCCCTTTTCACTGCCAGGGCACACTGTTGACTCATCTTTAACTTGCCATCAACCCAAACCCCCAGATCTCTTTCTGCAGAGTTTCTCTCCAGCCTCTCATCCCCCAATTTGTATGTATAACCAGGATTGCCCTGTCCCAGGTGGAGAATCTGGCACATGCTCTTGTTAAGTTTCATATGGTTGGTGATCACCCAGCTCTCCAGTCTATGCAGATCTCTCTGTAAAGCCTCTCTACCCTTGAGGCAGTCCACAGCTCCTCTTACTTTAGTATCATCGACAAACTTACTTAATGTACATTCAACTCCTGCATCCAGATCATTTATAAAAACATTAAAGAGCACTGGCTCAAAAATTGAGCCCTGGGGAATCCCACCGGTGTCTGGCCGCCAGCCTGATATAACCCCATTTACTATAACCCTTTGAGCCTGACCTATCAGCCAAATGCTCGCCCAATGTATTATGGACCTCGTGAACCCATGTTGGCTATGACCAATGACTGCATTGACTCTCAAGTGTTTTTCAATAACTCTCAAAATAACTTCCATAATTTTACCAGGCACTGAAGTGAAACTGACAGGCCTGTAATTACCCTTACCCTTCTTGAAAATTGGGACAACTTTTGCCAGTTTCCAGTTGACTGGGACCTCTCCAGAGTCTCAATACTGTTGAAAAATAATGGAGAGAAGTGCCACAATGGCATTGGCCAGCTCTTTCCGTACCCTGGGATGAACCCCATAAGGCCTCGTAGGTTTATCCACATCCAGTTGGAGGAGTAAGTCTCGAACAAGTTCAAGGTTGGCTGGGAGTTTGTCAATCTCCCACAGAGAGGTGTCTATCTACTTTCTTGCCATGCACACCCTGTTCCTCACCTGGAAAGTTCCTACTCACTTTCCATCACATCCTGTTTTTCTTCTGCCAGCATACACCCAGTCTAGATATGTTATCGCCAATCTGGCAGGTGATGAGGCTAGCAGAGTAGTAAGAATTTTATTGATCCTTGAATTTTATAAGCACTGTTTCCTCCTACTGTTTTGGCACTTAAAATCCAAATGGCATATGAATGTGTGAGGGTCAGTTCAAGTGGTGGAAGAGAAAGAGGAAACATATCCCTAATGGCTCCCATGGAGCCAAGGTATGATTTAGATACTTTTTTCAGTCTGAGGATTTGACCCTGTGCTGATGAAAGCCCCACCAAAACTTCTGAGAAACAGGAAGGAACTGAGGTTTCAGCTTTGTGTGACAGGTTTGCAATCTTTTAAGGCTTTTTTTTTTTTTTTTTTTTTCCTTACTGCCAGGTAAGTCTGGACCATGGGTGTTTATCTGTATGTATACCGGTATGGGAATGGAGGGAAGAAAGATGTGACTACTTTTCCCTCAGAAATACAAAAAGAAGTGTAGGATAAGTTTATTCTTTTCCAGTTTGCAGAAGATGCCACCTATCTTTTTTAATCACATCTTTGAACAGCCAAAATTGTCAATTAAAAGAAAGCTTTTCCCCAAAAAAAGAAGGAATATTTTTAATATAAACACTGGTATCCCTTCTTCCTGTATTTTTACTCTCCTGCTCAAGTAAAAGAACCAGTAATAGTGGACCTGTATGAAAAGGAGAGACTATTGGATTAGAAGATGGGATTTTCTTGTAAATGTTCAGTTGAATCCTGCTTCCCAAAAGAGCAAGAACAAAAGTACTTGTTATAAATACTGCAGTTTCAACAGTTTTAATATGCATGGGAGTAGGTTCATAATTCAGTTGACACAAGAGCACTAGCAAAATCTGTATGCTGGGAAGATAGAATCAACATATTTGATCATCCCATTTCCTTTTTGTCTTTTTGAAAATAAAGTTGTCACCTGATGCCTAATTTTAGAAGACTGGAATGCAGACATCTACCTCTGAGCCACTTGTCTAGACTCCTTTTATTATCCATGTTGAGAAACAGGAACTTTTGGAGTGTAATTAATATGACCCAATTTAAATGCCTTCCTCATGATAGGAGGAATAACATCTCAAAATTACCTTTTTTTGTGTTGACTATAAAGGGACTTTAGATGAGTAGCTCAGATGTGGATGTCTACCTTGTAGACGTATAATACCAAGTCAGATGAAACTTCTCCCAAATGTCTGTTTAATCAAACCATTTTTCACACATGTAACACATACGTTTTTCCTCCTTTAATAACTCAACCCATTATTTTTTTAAAGATTAATGTGATCCAAGTGAAGACAGGGTCTTGCCTGTACATGCTATGTCAGAAGACATAAAAATGGTTGCAGTTTTGATATAAAATACACTAATTTGTCAGCAATTCATACAACAGTGTTATTTGAAATGTGCTAGCTGGGATGAACACACGGGGAACTTTCATTAGGTCTCTCATAGACTAATAAGTTTGATGAGGTTTAAAAAAGAAGGAACTGAATAACAGGTGGAGAATTTAAACTCTCAAAGCTCAAAGTTACAGTTTGTAAGTAGGTCTAGCTAGAATGCCACCCCATTATGGCATAACTACTTTAAAAAATCGAAATAAAAAGTCTGGGCAGAAGCAGTTGCCAGAAGCTGAGGATTTGACATGATATTGGGCATGGTCCCATCTGTGCAAAAAGCAGATGATTTTCTTTGGAACCTGCCATCTTGTACTCTTCAGCCTAAGACAATATTTGGAACAACAGCATCCAGAAAGAAGACACCAGAAAATAAACATGAACTTTCTCATTTTTATGTCTACAAAGACAAATGTGCAAGCCATTTTTTTACGATGAGAATCCGGGGAGTCTGAAGCTATAATCCTAAAACTGAACACTTCCATTCATTTCTGTTCAGTACAGTTATTAAAATTAGTATATTTTCCTTTGAGTATCAATATTGTGAATTATTATATTGTTGAGCAAAACGTGCAAAATTCTCCCATCACAATCAATGCTTGTGTGCACATAGAGATCACACAGGAGAGTAATTTTATCATTTTCAAAAGGTGTGCGTGCTGTCCTTGACTAGTGTTCTGTTCTGAGGCTTCATGTAGACAGAATTGGATTGGCAGAGAGGGTTCAACAACTGCACTTGCTTTGCAGCTCTCCATTGTGACACCTTTTGGAAAGTCCCATATATAAGTCCAGTCTCCTCTTTGCTTATGTTTTGTAGAGAATGGGCTTCTGAAGTCTGCTTCTGTAGAGCACTTAATTTAATGGAGTATGAATTCTCCTGGAGCGTTAAGGATTTAAGCTGCAATTATCACAGAATGAATGCTGTTTTTCAAAATCCATTTTCCAATTGGCTGGTTGGAATTTCAGTAGTAATATTACCATATTCATGCCTAAATCCCCAATGGAGCAGTTATGTCATTGCTAGCCATTTCTTTAGCATTCCTAGTTTATACAACAGGGTT
This sequence comes from Burhinus bistriatus, assembly GCA_013397275.1. Classification (NCBI taxonomy): domain Eukaryota; kingdom Metazoa; phylum Chordata; class Aves; order Charadriiformes; family Burhinidae; genus Burhinus; species Burhinus bistriatus. Next base: position 4,559 of record VYXH01007517.1, read on the forward strand.
CCGTATACATATTAGATATTTCAAATTCACACATTTTGGGGTATATTTTCAAAAAGTCATGTGTACAGCTTCCACAGAAGTGTCGTAATGTTTTTCTGTGCATGTATTCAAAATCCTTCCTCACGTTCTGGGAGAGAGAGAACTACTTAGACAGGGGCAGACACTGCCGGTGTAGCTGCCCAGCCTTGCCTTATCTCATCATCTCATGATTCCCTTGTGTCCAAGTGTCATACCTTCTATGGAGGGGCCACCATCCCAATGGCATTCAAGATAAATCATAGAGAGTATAGAGGAAATTATTACACCAACAACTGTCAAAGCATGTATAATAGGACTATGCAGAAAGGTCAGCTTCCAGAGCCCTCTTCCTTACCTTATCCTTGAAATCAGATAGTGAGATGGAAATATTTCTATTAGACATTAAACAGATACCATAGGAACAGAGACGTCTGTCAGAAGACTACCACCTCACAATAACATGATTTTCACTAAAAGATTATTTGAACTCAAAATCTACTATATCATCCTCTTGACCTAAGGAAATGAAGATCCAATACCAGCTTTTTAGGTCCAATAATGATATCAGATCATTTTCTTACACAGAAGAAACTATAGAATCCAACTCTACATTTAAAAAAAAAAAAAAAGTTCACATTCTTATTAATAGCCATTAATTAATTGTAACTTAATGTGCATATCTTAAAGTAAGTACCTTTGATTTAACCCATGCCCTTAATTATTTCAGATGTGGAGTTCTTCTAAGATTTTCTTTTTAACCCTTTTGACAGCTGCAGTATTTAATATCCAAATAATGAACAGCTCTTTCCTCTGTGGAGTTAAGGTTTTGTTGTCATTTCATAAAAGAATTAGATTTAATTACATTCTAACTATAATGGGCTTTCCTTTATGAGTAAAGTACCCAACAATGTGCTAACTGTCTGACAATGCATCCAGCCCTTAATAACTTCCACTAGCAGCTTGTTAGCATCTCAAAGGGCCCAGTGTTCAACCAGACCCTGGTGTGCAATTCTGAAGAGATTCTCCTGTGTGGCCAATAATCGCAAAACGTGAAACAGAATTTCACACATTTAGATGCAAACCACACTGCTCTGCTATCAGATATGCAGAATATGAATAGGAATCCTTCCTCTGTGACTGGGAACCACGAACAGATGTTCTTGTTGATGGTGACCTGTAGCTTAAAAGGCAATTCTGTGTTTTACCACCCGGATTCTTCTGCAGTTTGTGAGGTCTCCTTCCTTTATGAAAAAGACAATCTATTACTCCTGTGAAAAGTCTCGTTTCCTGGGGTAGAAGCCCACAATGATGCTCCAATGTGCTTAGTAGCTGGAAATTCTGAACAGTACCGAAATTTTTAATTTTTTTAAATAATGTGAAAATTAACCCCCATCTTTCTTTTCTGAATACATTATGACTTGGGGAAGAAAATTTGTGGAAAATAGCTTTGTGTAGTAGCTTTTATTTCCTGTTGTGTGATCTGTGCAGGCAGTATAATACAGAAGCAGATATTTACAAATAAATTTTCGTTCAGTCATTTAAGGACAGCCTACCCAGGGGAATAGGCATGAAGAACACTCATCTGAATGCTTTTTTAGTAAAACTTCTTAAATTCCTGATGGCTTTTCAATAATAGAGGTTTTCTTAGCAAACCGAAAATGATGATGGATGTTTTTGTCCATTTTAAAACACATAAATTCAGGGTTGTGTTCTGCTCTCCTCTCCCGTCCCCCCCAGTCCAAATTTTCACAGAAGAATGTAGAATATACTCTTTCATCAACTTGAGAATCTTGCCAAAATCTCTGTCAAACATGAATCCAGTTTTGGTTACAGAGTTCTGAGCTTTAATTTCCCAAATTCTTTTTTCACGTCTGAGAGGTTTTATTTTATATAATTAAGGAGAAATGTTGTATGTATGAATATCATAAAAATTTCAGAAAAGCCATACCTATATTTTGATATAATGTTTTTTTTAGAAATTATTTAGAGTGAAAGAATTTATACCTGAAGAGAGTGTGCAAATAAGACGGAGACAGGCTCTTTTCAGCAGTGCCCAGTGACAGGACCAGAGGCAGTGGGCTCAAACCGAAACACAGAAGGTCCCCTCTGAACACCAGGAAACACTTCTTTACTGTGAGGGTGACTGAGCACTGGCACAGGATGCCCAGAGAGGTTGTGAAGTCTCCATCCTCCATCCAGTTTTTCAAAAGCCATCTGGACATGGGCCTGAGGAACCACCTCTATGTTTCTCTGCTAGAGCAGGTGATCTCCAGAGGTCCCTTCCAAACCTCAACCATTCTGTGATTCTGCAATTATGTCAATATCTGGGACGCAGAAAGAATCTGTTTCAGATTATGACCTGGTAAATTCCAATTTTAATAATGTTCTTCTGCTTACTTAAAAAAATACTTTCACTTTCAATCTTAAACAAAAAATCACACTGCAGAAGTAGGTGAAATGACTTCTGTCTGCACCAGCATTAACACAAAACTCTACATCTGTATACAGATATGAATATGACAATTCATTAAAAGCTAATGAATGTGATAATATTGTGAAAGAGCAATTATGCTTTTTCAGCCCCTTTGCTGGTAAGACAAGGAAAAGAACAAAATCATGTTATTTCTGCACAGAAAACCATCTTAGCTTGTTTTGTAAGAAAGTGAAAAATATTGCATAAATTGCAATTATCAATGCATCTACAGCTGTATATATTTGATTTTCAGAAATATATCTCTGTGTTTCTTCACAGGTTCTCTATTTCTTAAATCACTATTTTACTCTTCAGTCATTCACTGTTCTTTCTTGATTGCTCTTCTGAAGAATGCATCACGTTGTCTTTAAGCCTGGAAAGAATTACTGTTTCTTCCTCTTCATTTGAGCAAATCACATACAGTTCTCATAAAACACAGTAGTGATAGATTTGCATAATTTTTATTTATGAGACAGTTCCTATGACTCTTTCAACTCCAGTTCAAAAGGTCATTGCTGAACTGGATAAGCTTTTTATGTTGCTCTCTGTCTTTCATGACTTTGAATTTGTAGCTGCACAGCAATTAATACTATCTTAACAAGCTATTTTCATGAGGTAGTTGTTTATATGTATAACAATAATTATAATCATTCAAAGTCCAGTTTATGGAATCTTTGTTTTAAGAAGGAATATGTGAAATTATTTAAATGTTTATTTTGAAGACATATTTAGATTTAGAAGCTAAAATCCTTCTGTCAGTTAGTATTCTCTTATTTCTACTGAAGCCAATATAAAAACTTGACTTCACCAGGCAGAGAATCAGCTATAATATCAATGACTATTATTTGTAAACTGGCTGAGGTTACGAGTACACAAGACTGAAAATACTTGAATGATCAGTTGGAATAATAGATCTCCCATAAAGGATATTGGGTGTGTACTCTGTGTTCTGAATATCTGATGCAGCAATGGTATCTTCTGACATCTTAGCTTCAGACTGCATGTGGCCAGGAAGGAGTCACATATAAGTAACCTATAAGGGTACTCAATAGTTCCAATCCAAAACCGATGACATTCCTGAAATAAAAGCTGTTAAATAAGAAAGTATTAAATATCTTCCTCTTAGAAGGAAATATATTCAAATTGAATGTGATACATGGGATCATTTAGCTAGGCACACAGCCTAGCACCAGTATCTGGATCTGGCCTGCCAAAACAATTAATCTAATATAAAGCATACCATATCCCTAGAGATACTTCATGAAGGAGACTGTGAAAGACCACGTGTACCTTCTGCCATTTTGCCCCTAAGATATCATCTCTGCCTCATTACTTAGAAAACCACTGTCATATGACCAAAATACATCTATCCGTTGCCATATTAATTGACATGCACCTATTGTGGCAAAAGATATTCTTATTTTGATTATGTGATAAATGCATTCACAGTCAGAACAAGAGGACAGAAGAGAATACATACTGCTTGAACTCCTGAATAATTAACTACCTGACCATCTCAGCTTAGTACATGGGCATTGCAGCTCTAAATACCATAACCCGTTTCTTGAGGTCATATTTTCAACTTTCTTTGAACTTTGCTTGAACTTGTGAAGAGTTCTGAAAATCAATATGATCTTCTGTAGAGCCATACAGTTTCCCATCAATCCACCCATGCAAGTCTTCACGAACCTGCAGTGTTACCATTTTGCGTTTCCCCTCAAATTCAACTCCCAGCAACCAACTGTTCATGTCCTGCTGTTCTGCCTTCTAAAAATTCAAAAACATTGTGGAAATTCTCTTAGGAACGGTATTGCAATACTGAGAAATACACTGCTCCAAGATCATTAAATATTTGTGTTTGCAACAAAGAACTCTGAATTGAAAGAATTCATTACCTTATTTTTCAGAGAGATTGGATATGAAGTGTGGTTAAGCGTTCAGAACAGTGGTCCTGCTTGGAGACAACTCAAGTTTTGGGTTCCAATTGCATGGAGGCACATAACATGAGCTAGACATCTAAGGCCCAGAATGAATTGAAATATAAACACTCGTTTAGCATTCCCCATTAACTATCTCTCTATATAAGTCAACAATTCTATAATTTATGGCCAGAAGCCCGCTACACCCCCTCCCTCATTTTAAATAGTTTAATCCTGAAGCAACTTTATCAAGTCTTTGTAGCTAATTTGACTAAGACTTTGTCAGTCTTTGTAAGAAGCAAGTATATGAATATGAGAAATATTTTTTATCACATATTTTGTCTGTGTGGTGGATTGACTGCAACCAACAGACAAACACCTAATCGGCTGCTCACTCATTCCACTCTCCTGCAGGATGGGGAGAAAATGGGAGGAAGACAAGAAGACTCATGGATAAAGATAATGGTAGTTTAACAGAATCATAGAATCATCGAATGGTTTAGGTTGGAAGGGGCCTGAAAGATCATCTAGTTCCAACCCTCCTACCATGGGCAAGGACACCTCCCACTAGACCTGGTTGCTCAAAGCACCATCCAACCTGGCCTTGAACACTTCCAGGGAGGAGACCTCCATAACTTCCTTGGGCAACCTGTTCCAGTGCCTCACCACCCTCACAGTGAAAAATTTCTTCCTGAGATCTAATCTAAATCTACCCTCTTCTAATTTGAAGCCATTACCCCTCATCCTATCACTACATGCGCTTGTAAAAAGTCCCTCTCCAGCTTTCTTGTAAGCCTCCTTCAGATACTGGAAAGCTGCTATAAGGTCTACCCGGAGCCTTCTTTTCTCCAGGCTGAATAACCCCAACTCTATCAATCTGTCTTCATAGAGAAGTGCTCGAGCCCTCTGATCATTTTCATGGCCCTCCTCTGGACCACTACAACAGGTTCATGTGTTTCCTGTGCTGAGGGCTCCAAAGCTGGACACAGTACTCCAGGTGGGGTCTCAGCAGAGAGGAGCAGAGGGGCAGAATCACTCCCTTGACCTGCTGGCCACGCTTCTTTTGATGCAGCCCAGGATACAGTTCACTTTCTGGGCTGCAAGTGCCCACTGTAGCAGCACAGGCTACACAGCCTGCACTGGCACCAGCTGTCCCCACACTGTAGCCGCAGAAGTCCCTCACCTGCCCGTCTTGGCAAAAGTTACTCTAGCACTGTCACTACTACAGCTGCTCTTACAATGAGTACTGCTGCCACTCAAACTCCATCAGAACCCGTACAAGTTGCGCTGGTGACCAGGAAGCAGAAAAAGAGGTCAGCTCGTTCCCCTGCCCCTTACAATGAGGACCAGCTCAAGCCAGATAGCTTGGGAAAGAGTTCTGATGGAGATCCAGGACAACGTCCTTCTAAAGCAGATCCAGGAGAGGGTCTTTCTAAAGCAGACAAAGGAAAGAGTCCTTTTCGGAAAATGTCAATGCAGGAGGAGGACTCAGATGTAGAGATAGTTGTTAAATTGTTCTCTATGAAGGATTTGAGAAATACTAGGAAGGATTTTAGTCGTCATGAAGGTAAAACTCTTATCTCCTGGTTGCTCTGATGCTGAAACAATGGGGCTAATACCATAGACTTGGAGGGCAGAGAAGCTAGACATTTGGGAAACCTGGCTGGAGATGGAGGTAATAAAGTGATTGGGAGAAAGACAAAAACTCTCGGTCTCTGGAGGCGACTGGTGTCAGGTGTAAAGTGCACATATCTCTTTAAGGATGATATCAAACGCTGTCCAAGCAAATGGTTCAACATGGAAAAAGGTATGAAGTACCTGAGAGAATTGGCTGTGTGAGAGGTGATTTTACAGTGACTGGTGAGCTGTTGTAGACCTTGATGAAATGCCATGCAAACGATCCATGCTGAGAAAGTTTGTACAGAGTGCAGCATCAGTGTATTCCCACACATTGTCAACAGTGGTCTGGGGAGAATCTGATGCCGACATAGCAACTGTAAATGAAATGGCTAACAAAGTACAACAGTATGAAGACACTCTTTCTCGTCCCTTCACTGTGGCAGCCGTGGAAATACTGGCTGAGAAAACCAAGAAAATATCTGAAAAAATTGAGAAAATGACCAAGAAAATGGTTAAGCAAANTACAGTGACTGGTGAGCTGTTGTAGACCTTGATGAAATGCCATGCAAACGATCCATGCTGAGAAAGTTTGTACAGAGTGCAGCATCAGTGTATTCCCACACATTGTCAACAGTGGTCTGGGGAGAATCTGATGCCGACATAGCAACTGTAAATGAAATGGCTAACAAAGTACAACAGTATGAAGACACTCTTTCTCGTCCCTTCACTGTGGCAGCCGTGGAAATACTGGCTGAGAAAACCAAGAAAATATCTGAAAAAATTGAGAAAATGACCAAGAAAATGGTTAAGCAAAATGAGAAATTGTTTGATAAACTGCTTAATAAACTGTCCAGGATGAAGGAATCTCACTCTTCCCCTGAACAGACCCACATTGCAGCTGTTAGGAAAAAACGCCCTCCTACAAGACTGACTCAAGAGAAACAGAACCTGCTCCGAGATATGCTGTGGTTTTGCCTCTGCAACTGTGGAGAGGACATGAGAAAGTGGGGTGGACAGCCTACCTCAGCCCTACAGGCATGGGTGCTTGAGTTGCAAGCTAAAGCAGATAGAAGAAAGAATTCTTCCAGGAGGATGGCTGTTCTGACCTACAGTGGGCGTTCTGTCAGTCCAGGTAGGAACCCATCCGCTAATCATAGGTACTATGCTCAATGTTAGAGGGGCCCTGCCTCCAGCCAGGAGGAGGAGAGGGACAACTGAGTTTATTGTACTGTGTGGATTCAATGGCCTGGCACGTTAGAGCCATGAAAGTATGAAGCCCTGGTGGACACTGTGTGCAGTGTACCCTATTGGCATCAAATCAAAAAGGGGCAGAATCTATCACTATTTCTGGAGTGACAGGAGGTTCTCAAGGACTAACTGTATTGGAGGCCGAAGTGAGCCTAACTGGAATAAGTGGGAGAAACACCCCATTGTGACTGGCTCAAATGCTTCGTGCATCCTTGGCACAGACTCCCTCAAGAAAGTGTATTTCAAAGACCCAAAAAGGTATTGGTGGGCTTTTGGTATAGCAGCTGTAGAGACTGAGGACATTACACAGCTGTCTACCTTACCCAGTCTTTCAGATGACCCTTCTGTTGTGGGACTGCTGAAGGTTAAAGATCAGCAGGTGCCAATTGCTACTGCCACAGTGCATACATGACAATATCGCACCAACTGAGACTCCTTGATTCCCGTCTATAACCTGATTCATCATCTAGAGAGCCAAGGAACAATCAGCAAGGCTCACTCACCCTTTAACAGCTCGAATAGGAAACCCAAATATGGCCAGTGCAGAAGTCTGATGGAGACTGGACATTAACAGTAGACTATCGTGGCCTGAATGAAGTCACACCACCACTGAGTGCTGCTGTGCTGGACATGCTAGAACTTCAGTATGAACTGGAGTCAAAGGCAGCCAAATGGTATGCTACAATTGACATTGCTAATGCATTTTTCTCTATTCCTTTAGCAGCAGACTACAGGCCACAGTTTGCTTTCACCTAGAGGGATGTCCTGTACACCTGGAATTGGCTGCCCCAGGGATGGAAACACAGCCTTATTATTTTCCATGGACTGATCCAGACTGCACTGGAGAAGGGTGGAGCTCCAGAACACCTGCAATACATTGATGACACCATTGTGTGGGGTAATAGAGCAGAAGAAGTTTTCAAGAAAGGTAGTAAAATAATCAAGATTCTTGTGAAAGCAGGTTTTGCTGTAAAAAGA
>VYXH01007517.1:22187-91545 GCA_013397275.1 Burhinus bistriatus
GGATTGTTTAGTCTGGAGAAGAAAAGGTTGAGGGGAGACCTTCTTGCTCTCTACACCTACCTGAAAGGAGGTTGTAGTGAGATGGGAGCTGATCTCTTTTCCCAAGTAACTAGCGATAGGACAAGAGAAAACGGGTTCAAGTTGCGCCAGGGGAGGTTTAGGCTGGACATTAGGAAAAAAATTTTCATGGAGTTATCAAGCAGTTATCAAGAGTGATCAACAGACTGCCCAGGGAGGTGATTGAGTCACCATCCCTAGAGGTGTTTAAAAGTCCTGTATACGTGGTGCTTAGGGACATGGTTTAGTGGCAGACCTGGTAGAGTAGGGTCAATGGTTGGACTGGATGATCTTAAAGGTCTTTTCCAACCTAAATGATTCTATGATTCTATGATTTGTATTCACATATCTTTCAAACTGCTTAGATGCTTCTGCATTAAAGGATATTCCTCACCAGAAAGAGCTTGCAAATTGAGTAAAATCTTAATGTGATTAAAAATAGTTTGCACATAGTTCAGCAAGCTTATTTATAAACGTAAGACCACTGTTGGAGAGTCTTTTATAGAGACAGAGATGAACAGAAGAGGACAAAGCTGCAAAGTCAATGGGTGGGCTGTGAAGCTGTAAGTATGTTTGAGCACATTCCATACTGATGATTTTAACCAGGAAAAAAGTGGAGGACTTCTGTCCTGTCCCACAGTGTTTTGGGGAGTCTGGAGACAGGTTCTGTCCAAGCAGAAAATATATTCCAGGCATACAGCCAAGACAGACTGGCAGAAGAGACAACCAAGGGGAAAGTGAAAAGAAGAGACACTGTCAGAGTGCAGTCCAAGAGAGGGGAACTTAATTAGTAGCAAGCTATTATGTAAACACTTAGATAGAACTGGTGAATATTCAAAATTAAGTTTCTCATCAAAAAATGAGTAGGAAGTGACAGTTAGGCTACCAACAGCTGCCGAACGGGCAGCAAGAGATAAGAAAAAGGCATCTAGATACAGAAGCATTAAAATCAAAGTTAAAAAACAATAACTGGTACAGGAACTATAATTGGTTTCTTAATATTTTTTTACTGCCTTTCTGCTGGGAGCTGTTTTCCTTGCTGGAAAGAGATAGTGAAACTAGCACTCTCCAAAATATTCTTTGTTACAGAAAAAAATTATAACGTGTGAGGATGAGACATTACAAAACTTGTGATCAGATGCAGAAAAGCCTAAGTCCATTCCAATTTAGCAACCCTGATAAACACACAGTTGAAGTAAAGTAGGTATTTAACTGCTTTGAATAACTGGGGTGTTTGTACAAATTTAGCATTTTTAGAGACATTTGGCTTTCAAGCACTTGGGGCATGAATTCACTGGAGCTTCCTACATGCGACAGCTTACTGCTTTATTGCTATAGTAAACAGTTCTATCAAATGCTTATGTCTCATTGAGAAATTCTTCACCTTAGCTGCAGTTCAACCTTGAATTTTCTAAAATATACATTTTATGAATTAACAATAGTAACAATAAAGGTGTACATAAACAACGAATGTGCAGTGCCAGTCACAGAAAAAATATTTGATCTTGTAGCACATTGATTTATTCATGGGAAAGAATGAGAAAAATCTTCTCTCAAATTCTTTCTTCAGTGACCCTACATGTTCCATAATTTCCTAGCAAGAGAATGCATTATCTCCCTCCTATTTATATTTCTCCTGGCTTGTATCATAATTTTCTAAATATATCATGTCATGTTATTTATGTTGGTATCGAGATGCAAGATGTTTACCTAGTCCACTGGCTCTGGGATTCTTGCAAATAAATCACTGTTTCAAGAGTGCATGCTGCAAGGCCAGGGTTAACTGAAACACCAAACATTTTTCAATTATACAGTGTCTCAAAAACATTGTTGTGCAGAACAAAGCAGAGTAATTTGATTTCCAGAATTAAAGGAGTAGATTATTGCTCCTCCACAGATGGCCTTCCATAAATCTAGAGGGAAAGAAAATCTATTAGAACAATCAAGATTTGAATAGACAATGAAAAGTGATCTAAAAATATTGCAGTTTTTATATGACTAACATTGCTTCAGTTCGCTAGTCAAAGGCTCCTCACAAAGTATGAAGAAAATCAATAATATAAAAAAGCCTTCAAGTTAAAGCAAGCATCCCTAAATAATGATTCCATTCCATGCTATTTCCAAGGAAAACGTGTAAGTATTCAAATGGCAGAATCACATGGTCTCAGAGTATTTGCAGTTTGCAGGGACCTCTGGAGACCATCTCATTGTATCCCCAGGCTCAAAGCAGTGCCCACCAGAGCAGGTTGCACAGGACATTGTCCAGGAAAGAAGATTCCACAACCTTTCTTGGCAATCTGTTCCAGGGTTTGAAAAATCTCACAGTACAAAACCACAGTACCTCACAGTGAAAAAGTGGGGTTTTTTGTGTTCAGATGTAATTTCCTGTATTTCAGTTTGTGCCCATTGCCTCTTGTCTTGTCATTGGGCACCACTTAGAAGAGTCTGGCCCCATCTCCTTCCTGGCCCCCATGAAGTATTTATACACGTTGCCAAAACCCTTTGAGCCTTTTGTTCTCCAGGCTGAAGAGTCCCAGCATGTTCAGCCTCTCCTTGTACAGCAGCTGCTCTAGTCCCATCGTCACGCTCATGGCCCTTGGCTGGACTTGCTCCAGCATGTCCATATCTTCCCATGTACTGAGGAGCCCAGCACTGGACACAGCACTCCAGATGTGTCTCAACAGTGATGAGCAGAGGGGAAGGATCATCTCTGTTAACCTGCTGACAACACTCTGCCTCTTGCATCCCAGCAGGCTGGTGGCCTTCTTTGCCACAAGGGCACATTGCTGGCTCATGCTCAACTTGATTTCCACAAGGACCCACTAGGTCTTTCTCTGCCAAGCTGCTTTCTAGCCAGTCAGTCTCCTAGCCTGTACTGGTGTATGGGGTTATTCCTCCCCAGGTGCAGAACTGGGCATTTCTCTTTGTTGAACTTCATGAAATCCCTCTCTGTCCAATTCTCCAGCCTGTCCAGGTCCCGCTGAATGACAGCAAGATCTTCTAATGAATCAGCCACACTCCCTACTCCCCATTTTGTAGCACCTATGAACTTGGTGAGGGTGCACTCTGTCCAATCATCCAGCTCATTAATGAAGATGTTAAACAGTATTGGCCTTGGTCTTAACCCTTGGGGTACACCATGAGTGACTGGCCTCCAGCTGCACTTTGTGTTGATCACAATCCTTTGAGCCTGGCAGTTCAGCCAGTTTTCAATCCACCTCACTGTCCACGTATCCAGTTCATACTGAAATACTTGTATTTTTTACAATTTCTAAGACAAACAAGAGGAACTGAACTAATAAACAATTTACACTTCTTTAGATTTGTACCTTACGTCACTGCAAATTTTTTAAATTTTATTCCACTGCCCGATATGTTTGCCATTTCCTAGCCCACCCCTTCCCTTGTAATATCTGGAGAACAATGATGGTTTCAGCCACCCTACCCTCTTTACATCCAATTTTTGCAGCCAGTTTTGCTCAGCTCATATGGGGAATATGGCATACTCTGTTTTACAGCTTCTTTAATTCTTTGCTCTATAATTACTCAATAAGGGAGTTCTTTTGCTACTTTAAATCAAGATATATAAAGATCATTTGTGGGATACATAGTGAATTGCATATGCCAAAATGTGTATCATGAGGAAGAGTTATAATTTAAATTACCCTGGTTTCAAGACTATAATTTACCAATTTCTGGTACAAAGTTAGTAGGCATTTAGCATCCTGAATAAATATTACAGCATTCTTCCTTTAAAATACACTTATCTGCCTAAAACAAACATTCCACTACCAGGAAGAACAAGCACACTACTTGCTCTGTTCCTTAGATAATCAGATATCTTTCTATCAAAAAGAAAATTATCTGCAGAGCCTATCAACTGAATAAAACTAAAACCATATCGTAGCCAGGATCTTTTCATTGTTTACACTTGTCATCCCACCCTACACAAAATTTTTCTCTTTCCTCTTTTCCTTATTCCTTGGCAATTATTAATTTCCTACTCACTACATTGGCATACAGACATAAAAGAGTTTTCACATTACCAAAAGCCCATACAGGTGGTTCTTCATGTGCTTATGAGGAAAACATGAAATACAAACAACAGGAGCAATTGCCAGATGTAATTCTTTGTTTCTGTCAGTTTCTTTTTCTGGCTAATTAAGAAAATTTAACTGGCACAAGGATGAAACAAAAGAAAAGAGGGCTGAGTTATCATTCTGCTTGCAGATTTGTATAGGTTTTAAACATATATGTTAGTATATCATAAGATAATTTCCAGGCAGCAAGTTAGAATGCCTCTTAAGTTATTGGGATTGCTTGTGATATTGCAATGCTGGGAAGTGTTACACAATGAGTGTGTAGTACTGAAACCATATGAAAATACTGAATAAGCTTTACACAGGAATCAATAACCACTAGCATCAACAATGTATATGCTGTAACTACTTGGGTGCATTAATTATTTCTAAGAGTTGGATAAGGAAAGAAATTAAAAAAGGATACAGAATAGGAATGGATTTTAATTTTTAGCCCCAAGTAACTAATGAGGAAAAAAAGGAACTTCAGCTAAGCAAGTGGTGAAGTTCAGTAAGATAGGGGCACATTCAAGAAGGACAAAAGACTACCAAGCACCCTTGCAGAAGAAGATGTACTTTTTTATTTCACATTTGGGACCCATATTGTAGAATTATATGTGAAGAAGCTCTAACAGGAATTGCAAAAGGTTGTGAAGATCAGCTGTTAAAAATGCCAGTGTATGCTTAGGATCATGGGAGAGCAAGGTTTTTGGAAAGCTATTGTGCTCAAACTTGTGGTTAACTAGAAAGAATATGTATACGTAAAGTTATCCATTAAATTGGTAATTAAAATGAATTGCTAACACTGGGGAAAAAAAATCTTGTCAGAAAGAACAAAGAAAAATAGTATATCCTAAGTCAATGAAACAATGAAAGAGTAGCAATTGTGTTTTGGGTTTTTTTTAAATTTTATTTTTTCTCATGGTTCTGTTGAATTATTATTGTCATATGGAAAAACCCAGAAACCTGGGAGAACACAGAGATTTTGAAAGGTTTCTGCAAACGTGTTTTGTAAATGGCATTCCCTTGTGTTTGAAAATGCAGACCAGATAAAGTTTTTTAGACAAGTAGGCACTTAGAGGAAGACAGAGTGTCATATATTTTTAGTAGAAGCTGTATGAGATATTTTTCTTGGGCTTGGTTTGGAATAGGAACATTAGTGCCTTATGATTACTTATTTATTTGTAATTTTACTGAGATACTCCAAATACGCTAGTGCTTACACTAATTGTAAATTATATCTGCAATATAATTTCAGCATGAGTCAGGTTTGCATGTGTGTATGTGTGTGTATTTGCCTTTCCTTGGAAGTTTTATTCCCAAGACATAGGTAATAAATGCAGCATTTGCTTTCATAATTTGAAGCAATACTACAAAATAAATGAGGTGTTGGTTAATCTATAATATTTGGTCTTCAATTAATCATGACCAATATAAGAAAAGAATCTCATTATTTATGTTGATACCTCCACAAGAAAACCAAGAGAAGTATAACAACAGGATTAAAAGACATCAGTTATTTCTGTGGTAAATGCTTTGTTAAACAAAATCTTATTTGCAGGCTAAGACATTTATGATTAAGTACAAATTTAAAGGAGAACTGATCTATCAGTGCAGTCTTGTTGAAAACACGTATAGTTAACAATCTGCCAGTGGTTTAACCCTCTTTATAGAGTAGACTGTATACGTGACAGAGCTTTGTGGGTTGGAACTTGGCTTTACTTTATCATCTCAGTGGTAATTTTCTGGAAAAAAAGACAGTTTTCACTGAGGTCCTGATATCAGTTCCATCAGAAACAACAGCGAAGGTATATAGCATGGAGACATTAGAGAGATGTGAAATACTAGTGTTAATTTGACTTTCTTTCCACTGAGGTCAGTCAGGATTGTATATGGGTCTGGTAAAGAATTAGGCCCACATGGAGTGCTTTGGAAAATTATACCATTCCTCCATCATTCATCCAGTTAACTGTGCCCTAAGGTGTAATGAACTAACATAAGGGTCAAGATTACATAAATTCTGCTTAAGCCGCAGTAGCATGTTGTTTTCTAATCATACAAGAAGACAATTTATCATCTGAAAGAGGGAGAAAGGTCGATCAGTGGACTGGTGAAGAGGAAACAATAATGGTATCTAGACTAAACTGGAAACAGAAACTGTAAGATTCTTTCAAGCTTGCTTTAACTGTGGGAAATAAAGCTTTGAAAGAAATTACAAAATCTATTGGTTCTGACTCTTGGATACATTCTCATATTGTAGCTCAGTTCTCATTGCCTGAAAGATGCATAAGCCTAAGCTATACCTGTCCTTCACCAGAAGATTAGTCAGGACACTCAATGTAGTATTTTAAAATATAAAGAAAGACATCATGCATACAGTTGAGAATGGTTATCACTCGGTTTATGAATTTGATGTGAAAATCATGACTTTACTTGTAATAGATGCATTTTTAAGCTCTACGCAATATTTTACATATGGCGTGTGTGCTTGATTTATTGTCCTCTTGTTCCTCATGTGGGACTTAAAGTTGCATGTAGTAGCTACAAAACATTACTGTTTTTACTGGAAAAGCGAAAATATCTTGCTGAAAATCTGTCAAGGAATTGCTATATTTTGAGTCAAAGTAGTAAGGATACGAGAAATCTGAAAGACAACACAGTAACGTCCTACTTTTCCAGACAGCTGTTGATTTGATTGGTCAAATTCTATGAGTGTGACAACATTAAGATTTTTGTCAGACTAATAAGCAAGTAGATTAAAAAAAAAAAACAAACCAACTAACCAAACCTTAAATCATTGGTTTTCTCCTCACTTCTACGGCATACTATATACTTTACTTCTCTTTGGTTGCTATAAATACTTTTTCCCACCTTCAAATTATATTTTGTCTATCATAAACCAAAGGTTTTACTTGAGATGAGCAGAGAGAGCAGAGAATACTTTACATTTTACTGTTGCAACACAAGATTTCATAATACTGGTCCTTCACAGACTTTTATGTCAAATCTCTTGCTTTTATTCTTTCTAAGTAATGGCAATCTAGAGATCTGCCTTTCCTTATTTAAACACATTTCCAAGGTTTAATAAAAAGACAGAAAATTGAGTTCCAAATCTTTTTTTGATCAATGTCAAACCTGAGTTTCAAAAGTATTTGATTTTAGAAACCCCTCCTTATTTGAGAATATTTTTCTTAAGCTGGCGATATACATACACGTCTGTAGAAGACATAAGAATTCACACAGGTTTGAGAATTTCACTGTATTTTTTCCATTTATATATAAATACTATTTTTCACACAATTGCATGTACTCAATGAAAGAACAAGACACATATTTTAGCTGGAAACAAAGCAATTTTAAGGTGCTTTCTGCATTGTTTAAATAAATAATATATTAATAAGAAAAATCATATGGCATGAAAATAAAGTAGAAGTGACTTATCTCATTTTTCCTTTTTATATCAATCCTTTAGATGAATCTGGATTATATAGATAATTATTTTGAAAAAAAGGTAGGAATATATTTTGAAATAGAGGCCGTAAATTGCAGTAATTTAAGAGCTAGTAACTTTTGATATTCAATTTTGTCACATTATGTCCCTTTTTCATATACAATGCATTAATACAAAGTTAAATGGCAGTTCTTTCTAGCCTCTCTTCATGAGTATGCAGCCACCATTGTATTAAACTGTTGTCTCAAAACTTTTTTCACTCAAAAAGCAGTACTTGTAGTATTCTTTGATAAAATATTCCTAATTTCTTCCAGTCTTCTATTTTTTGTTTATTATGTAGCTGTTAACAAATGAGTTTGATTTTAGAAAGTTCCCACATCTCTTACAGAGTTTTGTTGCTTCCTCTTTTTTTTTTTTTAAATTCATATCTGGACTGATAAGAACACACTGGCAACAAACCACTTTTCACCTAACAGCAGTTCCTTGTTTCAAACTCTGTGCAGCACTTTTAGAATTCTTGTTATTTACTCTTAGTAAAGTATTCAAAGAATTAAGAAATCAGTAACTTTATAAAAGTATGTCTACATACTTTGGACTACAACATATTTAAAAAAAAAAAATCACTTTATAATATTTACTCAGAAGTTCCAGAATTTCAGACTATAATTTTCAGTCATCAGTACTTTGAAACTGTTTGAAGTAATGCTTCCTTGGTAAGTTTTATAAGTGTTTTATGTGAGACTGCAAAGATCAGAACTATTAGTTCCTTGAAGTTATTTTATTGTGTGCAATGAAGTAGACATGTTACAAATGTGGAAACACATATTG
The DNA here is from genome assembly GCA_013397275.1 of Burhinus bistriatus. Taxonomy (NCBI): domain Eukaryota; kingdom Metazoa; phylum Chordata; class Aves; order Charadriiformes; family Burhinidae; genus Burhinus; species Burhinus bistriatus. Next base: position 30,603 of record VYXH01007517.1, read on the forward strand.
CATACAATGAAATGGATTAATAATCTTTTATCTAGTATTTGAGAATTTTCTCAAGTGTTTGTATGTTAAACTTAGAAAAATGACTGGCTTTATTTTGCAACTTTGTTCAGCAAATTTTGAAAGGCGTGTGAAAAGCCTCCTCAAAAAGCACTTTATAGGAGAAACAAAGTATTCAAAAGCAGACAAATTTTGAGACTGCTGTGTGTAAAACAAAGACACTATTATATATAATATTTTCAGTTCTAAATATAGACAATGCCATGGCAACATTATCTACTTGTATAGAAAAAAGAACAGATAAAGCATTTAATTGTGCAACTGTGAAAAGTAAATCAACATCCTTTTTATAAAACCATTATAAAGTATACATTAAGGTATTTTTAATACTGGGGGGGGGGGAAGCCAAAACCCCAAAACTCCCTTGTAAACTGAAGATGAAAAAAAGATTTAATACTGAATTCCTCATAGTGCAATACCAATGTATCATACCACCATTTTCTACATGACTCTGAGGAACACAAGGCAGTAAAGAACTGAACACCTACATTTCAGATGTATTCCTCTTTTATTATGCACAACTGGGAAAGCAGCACACAGGGGTTTTGTGTCTTGTCCCAGCATTATATTCAGAGTAAAGCTAAAGCATCCAGGAAATGGAAACAAGACCCCTTTGCAAAACAACCTGCTAGTCTTGTTAACCTTGCACTTTCCTTTATGTTCTCTCTAAATCTGGAAATTCTACGTTCCTGACTACACAGTGAAAAACTTGCAGTATGGCAAACACTTCCAAAAGCTGTAGGAATTGTCTTTAAACCTCAGACCTAAACATTAGTGTAAATTCTTGCAAAAGACAAGGTCTCAGAGACATCTTCTCAGTTTTTTGCTGCGATGCCTGGGTTTCGGCACCCTGATACATAGCTAGCTGAAAGTGAGTATGGAAGCCTGTTTCTCTGCTAGAAAGCACAGGGAATTCAGGTAATTTTCAGTCCTACAGCTACTATCTAATTTGGACGTTTACGGGACTGATCATTACAAAGTCTAAGTCACTCTGTTGAATCTAGACCTATGTACTTGGACACTCAGAGAAGGGTAACCACTAGACATAATCAGAGCTTTAAGCAACTTCCATACTACTGTTGGAGCAGAACTTGGAAGGAAGTCCATGTCTGCTCACATCCTCCCTGGCAAAGTTTAGTCGCATGCTAACTAGAAGAGACAACTCCAGAAACATTTTGGATAGCAACTCAGACCAGAGACCTTTTCCAAAAAATATTGTGGACAAGACTGAACCACAGTTTTTCTCCCAACCATTTTATGCAATCCTCCAAGACCACCCAAGCAGATATTGCCTTCTCTAATATCCATCACGACACTCCCTAGGGCATGTGTTTTATGACCACCTGCTACGCAAATTTTACTCACAGCACTAACAGTATTTCAAATACAAACCATACAAAATAGTAGTTACATCATAGCTCTGTGAAGTCACTGTATGCATAGAGAGCAAATCTACCCTCAGAGTGCACTGCAACGTGTATTCAGAGAACAGAGTATGTTTTACTGAGCATTACTATAGATGTAACTGAAAGTGCATAGGAAACATCTGGATCAAAAAAGGGAAGCATCTAGTAAATTAGAATAATCTCAAACACTGTCTTTGACTGCTAAACTCTACTCATTTTTGTTTGAGGCACCTAAACCCTTTTTTGAATCTGGACTAAAGTTCCTGTGTTTCTGTGGAGATGAAAGCCACAGTGTCAGAGAGGGCACAATGCAGTCCATGTCTACAGGGCCTTGGGGAAAAGGAAGACCCATAGGCCAGCTACCAGGTTGCTATGCCCTTTCCTCCCAATTTCACTAAAGCCTGGGAACACCAAATCCTCTCAGTACCTACATGATTTTGTTCCTGCAGTAACACTGTGATCAAAGCACAGCCAGAAGATATGGGGGAGTGATTATTACCCTCTATTCAGCACTTCTCAGACTGCATCTGGATTAGTGTCCCATTTGGGGCTTCCCAACACAAGACAGATATTAATAAACTGGAACAAGTTCAGCAGAGGGCTTTCATGATGGTCAGGGACTGGAGCACTTTCCCTGTGAAAAGAGGCGAAGTGAGCTGGGCTTGTTCAGCCTGGAGAGGAGACGTCTTGGTGGGGGTAGGAAAGGGGGAAAACCTGCTGCCAAAAATTCACCAAGAGGACAATCAGGCTGTCCAGGAAGGTTATGTAGTCTGTCTCTGTCCTTGGAGGTTTTCCAGACCAGACCGGATACAGCCCTGGGCCACCTGGTCTGATCTCAGAGCTTTGAGCAAGAGATTGGACTAGAGATCTCCTGACATCTCTTCCAACCTGGATGAGTCTATGCGTCTGTTCCTTTCATGTAGTGTTACTGAGTGATAACCCTTGGCTGTCACTTAATAGCTCTCGGGTGCCTGTAAAAAGCATTTTATTTTCCAATATGTAATTATGAAATAGAATTTTTAATACAAAAACCATCATATGTTAGGTGTATTGTGTTTTGGTTGTGTTTTTTTTTTTTTTTCAAAGTAAGTAGTTAGATTACTTTCTAGAGTATGAAAAATAGCACATAAGTGTCTGTATTCTGTCTGTGGCAATCTCCTGTTCCTTTCCTAATAATTTGTGAACACTTTGACCAACCACAGACAAATCTATCAGGGTAATAGCGATCTCAAAATGCTAAGACACATTGTAAACATAGGCAGCAGAGTAAAGACAACGCCAAATTTGTGTTGTCGTGTTGGGAAAGGATGCAATAATTGTTAGTCAATCAGAATGAAGTGCTGGCCAGGCAGTGAAGTCACAGAACAGTTAAATACCCAATAAGTAGAAACGAGGGCAGAAGGTATCATAGGAAGAAAAAATAACATGGGAGGATGTAGGAAAACTGTGCATGGGTGAGGATCTGTGAGAAACCATAGTGTATTAGTTCCAGTATTCAGGGAAGTACTGCAAGATTTTAGGTTCTTTTTTATTCCTACAATAAGGAGAGAGATTTATAGCTTGCAAAAGAAACAGAGTAATGGGCAAATTCAAATGATCTCACATGGAACTCATACATTCAATAAAGAATTTGATAAATATGAGAATTTTGCCTGATCATGAGAAACAGCTTTATACTCCAAGTATGAAGGTTCCTGATAAAAGACAATGAGATCCTTTGTAATGCACAGTTCAAGACCTAAATAATTACAATGATAGAAAAGACCAAGAATTTGATCACACAGATAAAACGTATTATGTTGTAGATTGAAAAAATCTTGTGAATCACAGAATCTGTGATTCCATAGAAGGATGTATGAAAGCTATTGGCATTTCCTCTTGATTAGAACTGATGAAGTAGTAAATAATGCTGAGAGGAAGGAAAAAACGATAATTTCTTAACACTGGAAAACATTTTGAATTTACTAGTTTAATAATGTTACACTAATCCATGCAGCAGAAATATGTTCAAATACAAAGATATGTGGGACGTGTCAACCGCTCCTTGTCAGGTGCCCACTCTATCACTCTCCTCCTCAGCTTGATGTTAGTGGGGGAGAAAACAAGATGGAAAAAACACGTGAGTTAAGATAGAGGCAGTTTAATAAAAGCAAATGCAAAGGCTGCATGCAGAAGCAAATGAAAACAGAAGATTTATTCTCTACTTCCCATCAGCAGGTGATGTTCAGCCACTTCCCAGGAAGTAGGCCTTCAGAATATGTAGCGGTTGCTTCAGAAGACAAACATCGTAATAACGAATGCACCCCATCACCACCATCTTCCTTTCTCTTAGGTTTTATTGCTGAGCAGTGTCCTGGTTTGAGGTAAAACAGGACCAACTTTGTTCAGTAACTTTACTTTTTAGCTAGGCCTCTTCTAACTGCTGAAATTAACAGCATGTTGTGCAGAAAACTGTTCACTCTCAGAGTGATAAGACCCATGTTTGTAGTTGATGCTAAGGGATGGGACGCAGAGAGGCTCCTGCTTATCCTTATTGCTATAACAACCAAGGCCAGCCAACTTTGTTACTTGGCCCCTTGGAGGGTCGGAAGCGGAAAAGCGTAGAGGGGTCACCCCTGCGGGGAGGAGCGGACAGGACAGGTGACCCAAAACTGATCAACAGGGTATTCCATCCCATCTGCCTCATGCTCAGTATAAAAGTTGAGGGATCAAAGGGTCAGCCCTCTTTCTTCAATGGCCAGCATCTGAGGAGGACTCTGTCTGTTCGTCTGCCTTTGATCCTGATCCTGAATCCAGATCTGGAATCCAGTTCCCGTCCCTCACTGAGTCCAGTCTGGGACTTCCCCAGTGCCTGCTGGTGATGTGATTGTCATCCTGGGAGTTTGATATGGTTTTGTATATATTTCATTATTTTTCTTTTTATTATTTTCTTATTAATATTTCACTGAAGTAGTTTAGTTCCTTCCAAACTCTGAAGACTCTCTTTTTCTCTCTCTCTCTTTCCTCCCTTCGGGAGAGGAGCAGGAGAGAGTGAGCATCTGTCATTCTGCCTGATTTGGGCCAATCTGGCCCAAACCACGACAGCAGACATCATATGGTATGGAATATCCTTTTGGTCAGTTGGGGTCAGCTGTCCTGGCTGTGTCTCCCAAGATCTTGCCCACCCCCAGCCTACTGGTAAGGGGACAATTTTGGAGAGACAGCCTTGATTCTGTGTGAGCACTGCTCAGCAGTAGCCAAAACACTGGCGTGTTGTCAACACCTTCCTAGCTACCAATACAAAACACAGAAGTATGAGGGCTGCTATGAGGAAAATTAACTCCATATCAGCCAGAACCAATACAACACAATTTACATTTTAATAAGTACACTTGTCAATGGTCCTTCTTTATGTACTACCTGTTCTTATGATCCAAAATAACAATCTCTTACCAGCTGTTTCCTGATTAAGATACATTATTTTTCTCTCTTGATCCATGACTGATAGCGTTTGGTGGTCTTTCGGTTTGTTCGTTTTTTGGGGGGTGTTTTTCTTAGGCATGAGGAGGATTCAGTAATTTTTCCAGCCTCCCAAGTCTTCTCCCTGTAGGACGTGATAAAGGAATCTCCCCATTACAAAGGAAGACTTTAGAAGATCTGCTTGCAAGCCCAGACTAACCCTGTAACATACAACTAAACATTTTCACTGTTTGAAAATGGAAGTTAGCCTCATTCTCTGGGGGAATAAGCTAGGAAAATGCCCAGTCTGCTACTGTATGAGGGAGATAAACTTTCTCCATTCTATTCTTCATGCTAAGTTGGAGGAAGCACTCCTTTGTATGGACAAGAGCTTGTGACAACCGGTTGGCCTTAGGGCCAGTTTTGCTTTTTGGCTTTGACTGTAAAAATAATATCAAATTATTTGCTGAGAACCAAATGATGACTAAACTCCAGTACAGGAATAACTCTTCCTGTTATAGAAATTTCTGAATCAAAACACACAGCATCAACAAGAGAGCTGAAATAAGGTTTAGTGATTTGCAGATGCCACATATTTCCAAGAAAGTCTGCAGCGAAAAAGGTAAAATGTGGGAAAGACAGACCAAATCCTCTCCCTTGAGGGGACTAAAGTGGAGATCTGTGAATGTGATCTATGCTTCTAGATTTGGACATACCTGCTATCAGTAACAACTGAAGTGGAGGTTTTCTACATTGAAGATACCAGTTGGGTTGCCTGAAGACAAGACAGAAGTGAGTGTACAGATTCTCCTCTTACTTATCTGACATAATTCCTTTGACTTCAATGGAGCTGTTCAATCATACAGTTCAAATGGTATCAAAATCACACCGCAAGTAATAAAGGGAAATCCTCCTTTTCTCTTGCAATACAGACAAATCTGGCAAGAAGAGGAAGAGTTCTTGAAACACTTTCTTTCCTCTTATTCTGAACTCTAGCTTCAAATGACACCAAAGGAAATTTTGCTTATGGTTAGACTCACTGAGAAAAAAAAAAATCAGGATGTCAAGCCTGACTTAAAGTGAAGGTTTAAACCAGATTTCTGTGGGATTTATAAAAGATCCACGGTAACTTGCTATCAGCTATGTTACAGATATAAGCATTAGTCTACTTTCCAACACCTCTAGATAATGGAAAATGTAAGTAATCCTCATATTATATTTATACAAATACAAATTGAGTGAGGTTGGAATATTACTACATTTATTTCTCCTGAAATCATATGCTTAAGTCTTTTAATACATTAAAAAAATATAAAGAACTACATAAAATACCCTATCATGTTGGCGTATTGTTAAGATTGAGCATATTTGAGTTGGTGCATTGTTCCTTGGGAAGTAAGGAAAGAAGAACATAACATTTGAATATATATTATAAATGTTTGTAACTACACCGTGAAATGAGGTAAAAAATGTCTGAGTAAAATGAGGAGCTGCAGTTTTTTTCTTTATTGAAATTTGGGTTTGACCAAAACTACATGTGCATGCATGCCTCTTTCAGCAAGTAGATCTGAGTAGGAATCAATATAAGCATAAATCTAATTTTTTTTTTTATCTTTCTTTATGGTATTTTAAACATCCAGTTCACATCTGCTGTATAATTAAACCTCCCTTCTGAAACCTGACAGTACTTTGTGCCTTACTGACTTCAGTTCCTTGTTCCCTTTTCATGCACCAGAATCTGTGCTACCTCCTTCTGTCTTGTCTTTCCTTTCCTGGACTCACACCACTGGGTCTTCACTGTCTTTTCATACCAATGCTTGTCACTCGGAACTGTCATTAGTTGGCTTTTAATCTGATGTCAGCCTGGGCAGTTCCAGCACCGAAACCAAGCTCATAAATCCAACTATAGCTGACTGACGTTTTTTAGAACAACTTAAGTGGTATTTTATTACAGTCCCCAGCCCTGCAAGTTTCAGGAAGATGAGATAGAGAGATCTGAGGTGATCCAGCACAGAGATATGATGAGTTTGGCAGTTGGGCTTGTGCTTTAATTTCACCAGATAGGAATTATTGGTCTCAAAAAAATTTTTTTTTTTTGGTGTTGATTAGGGACAAAGCCATCAAGACTGAATTTGGGGCACAGCCATGAAAACATGTAACAAAGTATTTTATTCTTTGTCAGAAAGGAAAACAGTTTTATTTGACTTGATTGAACCCTTCATCAGCTATTCATTTTTGGGTTTTGATCATTACAAGCACATGTGCTTCCAGTCATTTAGCCTGGAACAGAGGAGACGTTGTGCTTTTGCCTCCTAACTCTTACAGCTTCCTGCCTTTAAATTATACTTCTTCAGAAAACTGCATTTAATCTGGTTTAGAAAGAAAATAAATAAATGTGAAACCACAGAAAGAATAAGTTTATTCTAGAATAATAAAAAGAAGTTACAAGATCAAACTAGCAAAGTAGACTAATACTGCCTGCAGAATGAGATGTTAAGATTTAATTCAGGAGCATAAAATCTTAAACTTTGCCAATGACTTCAACTCCAGGTACTATTTTCTGCTGACTACGTATGGCTCAGAATACAGTGACAGAAATGAAATTGGGGAAGATGAACACTGAGGAGAAGACCCACCTATCCCAAAAAAGATTAATTCAAGAAAAATTAGATAGTATCTCAAGGAAACAGAATATTGAAATAGAATAGTTTAAATGAGCTGGGTAATCTACAGTTTGACTTCCCCAAATGTATTTGCTTGTAAGCACTCAGAAAACAGAACTTAATTCCATCTTCAAGTGAGAAAGATGTTGAGTATTTATTTGATGTAAATTTTATTTTTTTCAGCTGCACTCTTCAGTACTCTGGTTACAGAGCTTAAATATTACTTAAGTCTTGAGCTAAGCAATTAATTCATAGATAACAATTTATTTGATGAATTATACTCTTCTATGCATGAGTTTTCCATGAGCAGACTATGAATTTTCTCTAATTTATTCAGTATTTGAAAATATTATCCAAATAATTTATTTGAATAATTCTTGGTTGGTAAACTGCTTGGAAGGAGATAGTTTCAAATGATGCATGTTTAGCATGTGGCCTAGAAAAAAACATTTCCCATACAGGTCAATCTTCTTTACTGCTGAAAGATCTCTAATTCTTGTCAGCAAAGGTAAAGATATGTATTCAAACGTCTTTAGATGGTGTACATCTATATAAATATATTGTTTGCACTTTTCACTGAACCTGCTGATTTAGCTCAGCCAAACAAGCAGATATTTGGAATTTTAATAGCAATTCAACTTATTTTTGTTATGAAATAGCTTGGGGAGACTGGAAATTTTATGGGAATTTTATGGAACTCACAAAGATGTCTTGAAACATAACACAATGTATCTCCAACCTAACCAGTTCTTGGAAAGTTATCCAAAGCATCTATTCTACATGCACTTTATTGTATCTTTGTCCTGGTTCCGGCAGGGATAGGGTTAATTGTCTGGCCCGGGACACAGGTATTCCATACCATGTGAGGCCGTGCCCAGTCCATAGAAGGGAGCTGGCCGGGGAAGGAGGAGTCAGTCGCCGCTTGGGAGCGGGCTGGGGCGGCCCGGGGTCCGGTCGGTGAGCGCTGGTACAGTAACCGGGTGTGTACGTTCCTCCATCAGTGTTATTGTTGTTGTTGTTCTCCTTTTCCCGTTGCTGTTGTGTTAAACTGCCTTTATCTCAACCCGTGAGTTTTGCCTTTTTCTTCTGATTCTCCCCCACCGCCGTGGGGGTTGGGCGAGCGGCCGCCTGGTTCTTTGTTGCCGGCTGAGGCCAAACCACGACAATCTTTTCCTAACAACAGAACACAAAAATTAAATCATTTTATAATTATATGATATTAAAATCTCTCTCTGTATAGCCTTAAATATTTTACCTGTTTGAAGACTTTTTAATTTAAATATATTGTCATTTGAACATGAAGTAATTGAATGCTTTTAATTATGGCTATTTTCTGCTGACTTTTTCACGTGTGAAAATATGAAATAGCAATTACTTCCATAAAGGGTACCTTGCCTTGTCAGAGTTCTTATTCCAGTTCCCTAATTAGCCTAAGTTTTCCTTCTCTGCATTTGCAACACAACATGCCTCTTGTTGAGAAAAACCAGGTCAGAATTGATCCTATGCCTCAACAGAGAGAGGACCTCAGACCAGCTGTCTCCACTTGAGACCTGTAATCTAGTGTTCAATGCACAGAAAGAAAACAACTGCAAAAGTGAGTTCTGTGCAAAATACAGTGACTACCCTTTCCCTTTTTTTTTTTTTTTGTTTTTGTTTTTTGTTTAATCAAAAGCTTTGAGGTGTGACACAGAAATCTAAACCTCTATGGGGCAAATAGGTCTTTCACAGCTTGCATGAGCTACTGGAAAAAAAGAAAAAAAAAACGCCAAAAAACAATGGCACTTTCAGCCCTGTTTCAGAAGGACTAATTCTTGCTGCCCTTTTTTTTTTTTTTTTTGATAAATGATAAATCAGATCCCTCTCTTCAGTAAAATATTCTAAGCTTTATATTTCAGTATGTCTGAGATGTTTTTTTTGGTGCATCAATAATGGCTTAGCCAAGTCTGTCTTCTGCTCAGAATGCTACTTTCTGCAACTTTAATTAGAATCACTTTTAATGAAGTGTTATTAAGACTTACATTTTTATAAAAAACCTAAAAATTACATATTGTGAAACCAGGCACTAAAGCATCTAAGGCACTCAGTGGATCTAGCTCCTGATCTAGAAGCATTGATTCCATTCCTGTAAAAGATATATTAAAGGTCTGTTGTAGATTATATAATAATAAAAAGTTCAAATATTAAATTACATTTTTATGTATATGTTGATATATAATATGTATTAATATGAAACAGCAAAGAAAATGATTTAACAGCTTCACCCATAGCTTTTGCGTCATTCCCTCCTCTTAGACATCTCATCCTGCGAAAGACGTAAGGAGATATTTTTGGTGTCATCCCACAGTCTGAACAAAAGCATTAAAATTTGGTCACTGGTCTAATAAATCCTCATATTGTGTTGTCTATAAAGGCTACACCACTTTTTGTTTTTTTTCCCTCCCATGGGAAATCATGGAACTCAACGACTGTGTACAATCCTCAATACTTTTCTACTTACCTCTCAGCACAGCTCTATGGTGAAATCAACACATCAGGTAATTCCCCACTGTAGCAAAGCCCTTTAGGATGCTGCAGATTAATGTTCAACATCTTCAGCAGTTGCTCACGGTAACATTTTATTCACTCTTTCTGGACTCAGACTCTTGCAAAGCCTTTTCTGACTTGGCTCTGTTGTAGATGTAACTGTCACAAATAGCAAAATTGAATGAGAGGTTATTTTGAACAAAAAGGTGAGTAAAAGAGTCAAGAAGTTGTCCTTTTCTGATGATTGAAGCATATCTTTATGAAAGGCCTGGATGGGATTTCTGTAAAATTCCATTATTCATTTCAGTACAATAATAGAATCACTGTACAGTATGAAGCCAGCAATCAATAGTTTAGCATACAGCCCTGATGAATTGTTTCTTCCTGCTTCCAATTTATATCTTACAGAGGAGTCTAGCCTGTAGAGTTCACTGTGTTCAACTAATACACCAATTAGCTGCTGTGACAAGGTTCTGCAGTATCAAAAATCAAAGCTTTCCAGAGAAAATGATCTTCTAGCTTAGAAAGTTAGGCAGGGAGAAAGCCAATGAAAGACCTGGAGGATATATATGCATAATATTAATCTCAATGTAGATTAAACACATTAAATAAGTACAAAAAGAATATAGCCTCTGGACAGGACAGACAGCAGTATCTTTTGAAGCAAGCTACTGAAATAAAAAATATAGACTTAAAATGTTTAAATGATTAATACTAAACACTGCACACTCTGATGTCTTTTAAAAAAGAGATTTTTACCTCCCAGGATTTTAGTTGAGGGAGTGGTCTGAGTTACTAGAGGAATGATAAGGTCTGCTGGATTTCTCTCTTATATTTTTGTTAAGAATTCTGTTATTACAATATTTTTAAATGTGGTCACTCCAGATTTTTAAATACTACTATGCTGAAACAAGAAAAACAATTGCAGCAGTTGCAATTCTTGCCTGTGGTGGGTTGACCTTGGCTGGCTGCCAGAAGCTCACCCAGATGCTCTCTCACTCCCCTTCATCAAAAGAACAGGGGGAGAAAATAAGGTGGAAAAGCTCCATGGGTCAAGATAAAAACAGAGAGATTGCTCACCAATTACCATCACAGGTGAAACAGATCAACTTGGGGAAAATTAATTTAAGGTATCATCAATTAAAATAGATTTAGATAGTTAGAAATAAATACAAAAACTGAAGCACTTTTCCCCTTTTCCCCAGGTCTTTTTTCAGTCTCAGTCTCATGCCTTTATTCCCAACTCCTCTACCTTCCTAAGTGTGAGCAAGGCAGAGGGCTGGGGAATAGGGATTGCAGTCAGTCCATAATAGTTCCTCTCTGCTGCGCTTTCCTCCTCACACTTTTCCCCTGCGCCAGCGTGGGTCCTTTCCATGGGATGCACGAAATATCCAACTGCTCTAGTGTGTGGTCCTCCATTGGCTCCAGGGAGCACCTTCTCCCTTTCCTTCTTCACTGAACTCGGTGTTTACAGGGCTGTTTCTCACACTTTTTTCATCCTCACTCTTCACTGCCCTCTGGTGTTTTTGCCCATTCTTAAATATGTTTCCCCAAAGGCACCATCAGCTTTGCTGATGGGCTCAGCCAAGTCCTGTTGTGAGTCTGTTGTGGAGCTATCTGGATCTGGTCATGTCAGGCATGGGGCAGGCCCTGGTCTATTCTCCCAGAGACCACCCCGTAGCCCACTCCACCACCAACACCACCAATACAATCGTGATGACACCCAATACATTGCACAGAGGTATTCATACTACCTAACCACCTGCACCTATCAAAAGAGGAAAATAATGCTGTAGAGCTGATGCTGTAGTTAAGAAAGGTTGGTATGAAATGCCAAAGACATTACAGAGTACTCAAACTGATCTTTTCTGCCCAGCCCTCTGAAGAGCACCTGCCTCACTCACCCTATGGTATATAGAAAAAAGTCTGGCACAAATTACCAGCACAGAGGAAACCAGAGTTGTGCTCATGAGTTGTTACTCTTAAATTGGGAAAAAACTTTCTCCTTTCCTGTTTGCCAGACTTCCTCAGTTTTGTGGTATTTATCTTCTGATGCATGCTAAGGCAGAAGAAAAGGGTGGTTAACAGGACCAGAGTATGACACTTCCTATGTGTTGTGGTTTGGGCTGGACTGGTCACTGAGGCAAACAACAGGTGCTCTCCCCCACCTTTCTTTCCAAGGAGAGGGTGGAGAGAGAGAAAGAGATTCATGAGTTTAGAAGGAACTAAACTACTTCAATGAAATATTAATAAGAAAATAATAAAAAGAAAAAAATAAAATCTATACAAAACCGTATCAAGCTCCCAGGATGACAATCACATCACCAGCAGGCACTGGAGAAGTCCTAGACTGGACTCAGTGAGGGACGGGAACTGGATTCCGGATCTGGATTCAGGATCGGGATCAAAGGCAGACGAACAGACAGAGTCCTCCTCAGATGCTGGCCATTGAAGAAAGAGGGCTGACCCTTTGATCCCTCAGCTTTTATACTGAGCATGAGGCAGATGGGATGGAATACCCTGTTGGTCAGTTTTGGGTCACCTGTCCTGTCCGCTCCTCCCCGCAGGTGTGACCCCTCTACGCTTTTCCGCTTCTGACCCTCCAACGGGGCAAGTAACAAAGTTGGCTGGTCTTGGGTGTTATAGCAGTAAGTATAAGCAGGAGCCTCTCTGCATCCCATTCCTTGACATCAACTACAAACATGGGTCTTATCACTCTGAGAGTGAACAGTTTTCTGCACAACATGCTGTTAATTTCAGTAGTTAGAAGAGGCCTAGCTAAAATAAAATTAAAAACCAGAAAATTGGTCCTGTTTTACCTCAAACCAGGACAATATGACTGTGGAATCACACTGAAAAAAGGAGGATATTCCTAATACAGAGTGCTTGGGATGAAATTTGACACATATCTGAGAGCAGTGCCCACAATAAAATTCATGGGGTTAACCACCCACTTCTGTTCATATGGTTTGAAATCTGACTAGGTTAATGTATAAATATGTTTGTTTTTGGTGCCTTCATTGTGCCTTTCATTCTTGCAGATTTTGGAGATGACTGTAGAGAACTGTTTCACATGCTGGCTTTTGACTTCATGTGTGCCAAACTCATAAATATTTGACAGATTACCAAAGGAGTAGAATTTGCTTTTCATTAAAATTGAAACAAATCTCTGGCATATGGCATACCTAATGGTGAAATGAAGGCAAACAATTCACAGGGAAATACGAGTCCGAAGATTTCCTGTTGTTAGCACAGCACCGGGGAAGAAGGGCTACTTTACTTGCTTAAGAATTTCCTGTACGTTTGGCACATCCAGGACTGGAAAATATGTTTTGACAGTGATTTGGTAACTCTTCTCAATAGAGTCTGGATGATTTACAAAATCATTACCTTTCCTCGATAGAAAATAGAAGGTCAAGTGCTATCATTCTTCTTGTATGTCACTTTAAGCCCTTGGACAATTTGCAGTAAATTTCCTTTTTCTCTTCCTTGGTTGCTTGAAGCATAAGATTTTTTTTTCTGGAAGATGTGGTGCTGGTTCATATGGACAAACATATGGCTTTATTTTGAAAGGAGAAATACGTTCAGTTATGCTTGAAGCAGAAGCTTTAATTGTAGTTTCCAATAGAATAAAATAGTCAGATAGTAGGTCAAGGACTCTTACTTTACATATTCAAGACATAACTTGTTTTCATAATTTTCCCTTAATTCCTCAGAGATTATAATATCGGTATTAATTTTCTGTTATTTAAAGTTTGTTCATTGTAAACTTAAGGCACCCAAAACCTTTTTATTCCATGAGAACCCAAAATACCAGGGTGAAACACTCTGTTGCTGTGATAAAGAGAACAAGGTCACCACTTTCTTTTTTATCTTCAGGTTTCTGACATATCAGCAGCCTCTTTTTCCAGTGCCTTGACCTGCTTTGTGCTTGTCTAAAGTAGGATTAAAAGTACTGGAGAGAGTCACTCTATACAGGTGTGTATGACCCTACAAAGTGCAAAGCGAAATGCAAAGTCAGTAACAAAGTTTGAGCTATATTGAAAATGTGAAGCTGAACTGAGGACCTGGTTTGTGTCTCTCCCATGTTAAAGAATAACATTTAAACAAACTCTAGCTCAGATATTTTCCAAAGAATTTCTAAGCTTTCCTAGATAGATTTCATATGTATCAAATGAAACCAATACAAACCCCTACTGTCGGTACACTAACCCACGGATCAGTACAATTTGATAATTTGCTTGTTTGACCTAAGCAATTTAACTGTTGCTGAAATTGATTTAATTCTACATAAATTTAAAATGGCTCCACTTAAATCTAATTATAAGGTTTCTACCAATTTAACTAGATCAGTTCCTGAATAGATTTTTTTTAGATTGGTATAAATCTTTGATAGAGACATGTTCAGAGATCTATGTGCAGCAGAAATTTGAGGAAATTAGCATTGAGAAATATGGTTTTTACTGAATTATAATTCAGTTATCTATATATATTTCTTGTGAATTTCACCCCAGGCTCACATGAGGTGACCAAGTGGATATTTGTTCAGATTAGAATTATATTTATGATTCTTTACAATTCCAAGGGAAGGATTTAACTCCTAAATAAATCACTGAGGTACTTCTAAAGGCAGGAAAATGGATTGGGCCCTAGGTGTTTTACAGTATATATAAAAATTAAATTACATGTGAAATTACAAGTGAAATGAGTCCACAGATCTCTGAAAAATAGAAGGTTTCCAACAACCCTCCAAGTATTCTGATCACCTCGTCAAAGACATATATTGCTCTTTGGGAAAAAAAAATTCAGTTATGCCTGTTAGTCTGAGTTCAGCACATTGCTAAGGTCGTATTTAAAAGCCCTTCGTGTAGATGAGAAGAGAAAGGTGAGGCAGTATCTCACGGTGCTCTCAGGACAAGTTTGAAGGGTGTTCACAGCCTTGAAGGTACAACATGTTGATTTGCATGTACGCAATAGACAATCCACCCCATCTCTCAACCAGGTGTGGAAGAGGGAGCCTTGAAATTTTTGGCTGTTGTAAGACTTGGCACGATTCATGACAGGTTGACAGTGTAATACATTATAATATGATGTTTGAATGAAAATATTTTGCAAACACAAAATTTTGAGCTCTAAGAGAAAACTAATAAGACATTTCAGAATGAATGAGGCTCTTCAGAAATCAAAATAGCATTAGTATATGCTTCAAGATTATGAAAGTTACCTGAGAAATCTATATTGTTATAATATGTTCTTCATGTTAAAGTGGTTAAATCAATCAAATTCATATCTCTGTATGGCTGAATTGCTCCTTCTCATGCCTGAAATTGTTTGGGATCACTCAAGCTTTAGGAGACCTCCTTTTTGTCATTTCCATGTAAGTAAACCCAGAATGAACAGAAATAATGGCAGAGACCTATAATATTCACCCCATGCCCTTTCCCAGCTGACTGCTTCCTTTGAAATCATTCCCAATTCTGCTGGCTATGCCCTTTAAACAAACTCTGAAAAAGCAGGCAATGTCTACACTTCCTCATGAGCTACTGCCCTCTATGCTCCTTTTATTCCAATAAAGATACCAGATAAATACAAAACAGGGGGAAAACCGTTAGAAAGGTAGAGCTTTGCTTTCCACCTCAGTACCCGCAATTACTCCTGGTTTATTTTTCAGAATATTTCTCTGGCTTCACCTGGAAACAATTACCCAGAAATAAAAGCTAAATAAAAAGTTAATAGGTCACAGAAACTGTCAGAAGCCAGTCTCTTCCCCTTCAAAATAGCTGCTGTCCAGTGCTTGCTATTGAACTCTGCTACACAGCATGGTTCGCATGTTTGAATGCCCCGCTGGCTCACAAGAGCAGAGCAGCAGGTTGAGCAGAAGGAGACTATGACTTACATAAAGACACAAGCCAAACAAAGCCGCTTGGTCTAATTTTAAGCTTACAAGAACTGAAAATATTTCTTCTAAATATATAGGCTAAGTTTCTGGAACTATAAAGAATTCATCACATTTTAAGAAGTGATAAAAAAGTTCAGCATTTCTTAACAAATTCTTGTTCTCATTGCTGTTATTATTATGCATCTGTGGGTAAAAGATGTGTTTACAAAATATTTTAAAGATGAAGTACAACACTGTATAGACCTGTACTTTGAATAATGAACACAGCCATTTGCATATCTGCAATGGATTTCCATTCATTTGTAGCCTCAGAAATGTCTACAGGGTTTATAGTATCTAATGATGCTTTGTAAGATAGTTACCCAAAAATTTTTAGCATTTTCAAGGAAACACTTATACCTATTACAAAAATCACAAAAACTCTGAACAGTAAATTACTTGCTGCTTTGTTTATGTGTGGCCAGTTTTCCACCACCTTTATGTTAAAGAATTCAGTTGTGTAAACACTTTCAGTATTCTTTTAAAATTTTCGAGTTATGCAGGTCCTGTTAAGTATATTATAATTACTCTTTCTATTTTCACATAATGAAGATTCTTTAAAAAGTTAATTGGTATTATCCTTGAACAATGTACTACATCATTTTCTAAACTAAGCTCTCAGAATAAAAATTTGTTGTCTATGAAACTCAGCTTTGCTTTTTTATATCTCTCTTTTTCTTCATTGCTATGACAAAGTAGAACGTACGCAGTACTAATGATACTGGCTGGTATCATCCATATAAATTTCACTTGTTTAAAATTTTTAGCTTGTGCCAAAAAATGCCAAAGAAAATGAATTTTTAGAGATTACAGACCCATGCAAATGTGTGTATGTGCACACACACACTTGCGTACCACTTGTTTCATTGTCCCTAAAATCCATTATATGTTTAAAATAGACATTTCAGTAAAACTCTGGGTATACTTGTGCACATTATAACTGTTCATAATTGCGCAGCAATGGCAGAGATAAAAATCAGACCTTTCTTCCTCAAAAGCTTCCACAGTTTTAGTTAAAAAATTGAATTTAGGTGTTGGTTGCTACTTAGCAGAGAGGTATTACTTCCAAGTTATACAATGCAGAACTAAGGTATTGTTCTTTTCTCCAAAGGAGACCAGTGTCATACACACGAATCACCCATGTATGATCCTCCAGCTGAGCAAAACTAATCCCCACATAGTCTGAGAAAACTAACACAATGATGTTTTAAAACTTTGTGCTTACAGAAGTGCTGCATATCTTGGTCTTTCCAGTCTTTTATATGGATAGCACTACTAAATTTCTGAACTCCTTCTACCAGATTGGACAGTTATCATATAAACTACTGCATAAACTAAACCATAATAAACTAAAGAAAAATCTCTACTGTGGGTTATACGTCCAGCTCAACTATTCACAATACTTAGATCAAGCCCAGAGGAACACCTCACACAGACATTACTGAAGTTATTAAAGTATTGATTGCTGTAGTTAAGTTTCAGAACTTAATACTGCAGGCGAAAACACAGAGCAAAGCAAAATGCTTTGAAAGTGGAGTTGAGAATAAGACCACGAATTAATATCTTAATGTCAAAACATTTCCATACAAGTGGCAATAATTGGAAAAGGAACCTTTAAACCTAAGAAATTAATGATTTGAAGTTTAAGGAAAGCCCCAACATCTTAAGAAAGACCTGTACAGTCAAGACTCTGATTTGACCTTAGCTCTGCTTTCTTATGGTATCACAACATCACAGACATTACACTATCTTCTCCTGTACTCTTATTTGATTTTTAAAGGCATGTATTATTCCCTTATGTAATAATACAGGCTGTCTCATCTACTGCTTTATTTCCCAGCACTGGTTTTGTTTAGAAATGCAGTACCAGCAGGGATGCTTCCCAAACTAATGTGCAGACCCAAGCACTTGAAAATGCAGCTACTATTCTGTTAGTTGTCCACTAATAAAACTTTTCAACATACGGGACCAATTTCCTCTGCATCATTAAAAGCGACAAAATGTTTTTACATGCAAACTACATGAAGAGAAATCTATATGCAATGTAATCCTGAAGGTCAGTTGATTGCATTAGTTTTCTTTAGCCACACAAAGGTAACCACTTCAGAATTAGCCATGTTCATATTTTTAAATGTACTTTCTATGCTCACAGACATTAAATACAATGAATGTCAATAGCTAGCTCTATTGCAACCTACTTTCTAGGAATGTTGTTTATGCAAAGAATTATAATAATTTGAACTCTGTGGAAAAGTCAACAGATTTTATTAATTCATAGGTAATGTTACTCAGGGAAAACAAGAGGCAGGCAACATAGGGGTTCTGTTTCTTTCAGTTTTTAATTTGTTATAATTTGTGAACCAACTGCTGAATTTACTTAAAAATATTTAAAAGGTTTCTTCTGCCCTCAAAGTGTGATTGGGGAATTTTAAGAAAAGACCTGATATATTCTTCTATAAAACCATAATGTTGAGTCTTTTGTTTAGGAGTAAAACAGCATAGTACCACTACCTTTCAGTACAAACCAAATATCAAAGAAACAGAGAGTTTTTACTTATAGCACTGTCACTTTACAATGAATAGCATTTTCCTCTCTGTAAATGAAATGACGTGTCTTCACCTGGTCTTTGTCCTATTTGTACTTTTTGCTTGTTCATACATTTTCTACAACTTAAATCACCTGGTTTACTCTTCAAGCCATTTTTTCTTATTCCAAGCATGTTTTCATTTATACAATATTTGAAGAAATACAGTCACAGGCTAAGGAATACACAGGGAGTAGCTGTTTAACTCCGGGTGGTTTTGTATTCTCTCGTTGAAGCCTAAGTTTGCAAAGGAAAAGATTAGTGTATGCAACTTGGGTTTGAACTGTTCTATATCCTTAAAATCAGAAAACACAGGATTCATGTGTGTGTGTGAATGTGTGTACTCCTATGATACTCATGGGAAGATTTTAACCAAGTGAAAGCCAGTATGTGAGCCACAAGAGAAATACCTATTTCTTTTCCTGCTGCTCCAATTTCTGCTACTTTGTTTTTCTCGTCATAGTTTTCTGTCCCACAGAGCACAACATCACCCTTAACAGACCACTTAGTTACTAGATAACAGCATGTTCCAATTTAAAATCAATCGGGTCTATGTCTGACCATGCTCCCCTCCCTTCTTCTACAGCTTCTCATGGGTAAAGGTCTAGCTGAATGATGGCAGCAGCTGGCAGGGAATGAGGAACAAGTTTCTTTAATGATGAAACTGAGACATCAGTTTAAAACAGACGAAGAAGTTCCCTCTGTGGGTTTGAAACTTGAGAACTCCAGCGATGGATGCAGATCCACAGGCACATTAGCTGAAAGGGAATGACCTTTGACAGCATGCTCAGAGGAAGTTCTCTCACAACAGGGACTCTTTCATTAGTGATACATCACTGTCAGAGGACGAAAGTGTTCAAGATGACATTCCTGTAAACCTCCTTATGTTCACAAAAGGCAGCATTAGTCATTGCTATTTTCTGTTTAGTGCTGTACCAGAAACAATGACTGTTCCTCCTTACAGGTGGTCCCACCTTCTCCTTGTACTACGGCTATCCGAATTTATTCTGCTTGTAGGCTTCACAGAAGAAACAATACTTGAAAGTACTGCAGTGGGCAGACAGTTTGGATGGCCAAACAGGCAGGGAATTGCTGGCTCAGAGATGCTCAGAGATTGGGAAGTTATGTAGGGAAGCAGTAGAAGAGTGATAGAAGTGGGGCTGAATGAAACCCAAGACTGCTGTTTTTCACAAAAAGTCAAAAGAAACAGAGTATTTAACCAAGATCTGGGGCAGCTACATATGCCTACCCACTTTGTTTCACATCTGCATTTAGATCTACACTTCCCGTATAATAGTTAAGTATTGTAATAATTAGCTGTCATAAACGGGGGTTTGCTCAAGCTTTCAATGAAGATTCCACCTTTACTCTCAAGACCTACTTTGGTTTTGTAAATGTGATGTGTTAACTCACTATCTGAACCCTCATTTTTCAATGGTCATCTGTGTCTGTGTGTCGTACTAATGTCTGACATTCTTGCAAATACTAATACATGATTCCAACTTAGATGAAAACATGTAAAGCTGCAATTCCTGACATTCACTTGTATTAAACAGGGACAGACTTGTCAGAGGACTACTCAGACCTCTGATTTGTACTGCTCAAGGTTATAAATGCTCCCACATACGACAATAAGCTTGTGGTCTCACAGCTGAATATGCATCGGTCTGGGTGTTGATATAAGTAAGCAGAATAAATCAGTTTTGCTAAAAACAAAATTTTCCATTTTTAACACCAAGAGTTAATTCACTGAAGTTTTTGTCAAAAGAATGTTGAAATAAATGATTTTGTATTTTGTATTTTAATTCTACAATGTCAGACTAGAGACATTTTGGGTAGGGAACAACTACCAGACCTGGAACAGGCCAAGAAAAGCTGGGACATGAAGTTGAATTTTGCACCAAATTAATCAAGTCTGGAACCGGTTGCAGATACGTACATACGGGAAGTCCAGATGAACAGAAGGCTGGCAAGGTGGTCTCCTTCGGGTCATTGTTCTTCCAGAGCCTAAAATATCTGTGTCCTATTATTCTTCAGCTGTTAGCAAAAGCCTCAAACATTCTTGTTTCTTTCTGTATTGGCCCACACTAATGCCAATAGCCTACAATTGTCATTGAGTTATGCCATTTACCTCAAGCAGCAGAAGCCTAAGAGTTTAAGTTTTCAGTCCTGGTATGGACAAAAGTAAATATATTATGTATTACAATAGCATTCCCTTTTTATTCAGTTTGTTCTTTAAAATAATAGAAGAACAGATGTATACATATATTCAGTATTAGTATGCAATCTTTACATAACAAGGATGTCCTCAAAACTTGGATAATGCCCAGTTACAATCACTGTGCATTTTCACGTCTTGTCCCAGTGTATTTGGTAGTAACACTGGTTAATATGTCCACGTGAACCATCTTCTGTGAAATTCCTGAACCATTTGTTCCACAAACGTGCTGAACCTGTGCCAGGGTTGACTTTGCATGAGTAATGCCTTTGCTCTCTGTAGAACCTGTACAACTTTCACTATCAGGGGTTGGAATGTGTATAAGAATGCACAGGACCGCAGGAACTGAAGGAAAGGTTCCACGATTAGGTCTAGCAAATGTTGCTGACACCAAACTTTCTGTAGCAGGTAATGTCCCTTCTTTTCTTAAGAATGTTACAGAGATGAAATAATGTTTACGAAACAAGCATATACAAAGAACCCAGGAAGACTCTTTTTCTGAATCAAAGCATAATTCTGCAGTCAGCAGGGTTTGGACAGTGCGCAGTAAATGGACTATGAAACCTCTAAGCAAACAAAGAGGAGAAAACGAAATATTGACTATTTGCTCATTAAGGGAGCAGGTATTCTGTGGAATGAACGTAGGGGGAGTTCTGTGAAAATTACAGTTTGCCATTCTGCAATTTAGGTCTGTATCATAATGCATTTGCATACAGTGGCCAAATTAAGCTGGTACAAACAATCTTAATTTAGGTAATAGGTATTTTTCTGATTGATATTGTACTTTTAATTACATTTTATGCTACTTATTTTTATGTATAAATGGCGCTTGCAACTGGCTGATACACAGTTATACGGCAGCCTACCACTTAAAATACATATTCTGGAGCTTCCACAAAGGAGGCAATGGTGTGAATCAAAGTTATTCCTGGACTTCTAATTTTTCTATAGGCACTTCTAACTTGCTACTTACACTGTCTGACTGGTGTGGCAATATCCTCTGCTTGGAACAAGGCTGAAAACTGTAGACAGAAGAGAAACTATAATAGGCCCTGAAACTCATCTCCTCAAAATATATGCATTCCTAGTTGCTCCATTGATAGTTCATAAACTTGAGAGGCCTAGGAGAGGTCTAGGCTCTGATCAACTCTACTTCAGGGTAATTTTTAAAATAAAAGGAAAAGAAACACACAGAGCATCTCTGAAACACAGTAAAGAGTTCCCACTTTAGAAAGCTGTGGATGGTTGGGACTGAAAGAACAAGCCTTAAAAACATATGCTTTTAATGAGTGAAGTATCATACAAATTAGTGATGAAAGCCAGGATTTTTATAGAGTACAGGGGCACTAAAAGGGCCTCCCCCCTGCAGACCCCTATATTCTACCCCTCTTGAGGGTTGCAGAGACTTGTGTTTCCAGCCCAGATCGACTCCTGAAGACACAAGCTACAATGCCAAGATGAGGATGAATAGCAGGGAATTAGTTGGACTTAGATCCTTTCCTTTCAAAGACAAACACATGCAGAAGATTTTCAGCCATTACCTTGAGGACAAGGAAACCAGTGTTTCTTTTGAAAATCAAGAGTGAGTTAAACAGGGAGATGAAGAAACATCATTCATGAGTGACTGTTTAATGCTCTGTCCTTATACTTTGGAGAACTAACTGTAGCATGTGAAATCTCCATTCCTGTGAATAACGGGTATTTTTTTAAAACGAGGCAGCCATGAGAGTTCCAGCCCGTAACATCCAGTCCACTGGCATTTAAGGTGCTGTATTGGTAACAAATGCCAAGTCCCTGCAACTTATTGGACCAGAGAGAAGAGTTTAAAAACAGAATTTGCCCTTTCTAAACATGTTGTCACCATTGGGCTATGTGTAATCAACAGAAATGCACCGAAAACCCAGTGCTACTTACTTTGGTGATGACAGAATTTAGATTCTAATTAATACACTTTAAGGAAAAAAAATTAGAAATAGCAGATGGGTTAAGATTTTTTACTGGTTTGGGGCTAGGGCAGTCAGCTGCAATAAAATATGCCATGTGATATTATGCAGTTTCCATAATTGAATCCAAACAGGCAATTAGATCATATTTTTACTTTCTACTTAAGACTGAAGAGCATAAATAGTGCTTTACCCCTACAGTACATTCACTTACAAGGCCGAATATGAGTCCAACTGGAACATGATCCTCTTCTCTCTAGTATTACCTCTCTCCTTTTGTAATTTATCTTTGACCTGAGTTTCAGCAACTAGCAATTAAATACTTACACTTTATTTCCCAAAGATGTTCTTTATAAATGTTACTTTTAGGCCTGCTGAGAAAAATATGACTTCCATTCCATGTTTGCTTTATTTCTTTTCAGTTAAACATTGGGAAAAAAAAAAAAAATCTATTAGTAGTTTACTTTCATTTCTGAGTGATAATTTAAGTCAAATTAACAAAATGTTACAGAGATGGTGGATTTGATACATTGTAATATCTGCATGGGAATCATCCAACTTCACCAAAATCAATTGTTTATCTACAAATGTCAAACACCTGTAGGGTAGTAACTTCTTTAAACATCTTGCCATCTTTAAACTCAGTTTGGCTATACAATTTTAGTATTTTTATATTCTCAAAATACTTGATGTGTCAGATTGCATGTTTGCTGTATTTCTTACCTGTCCTTTTGCAGATGAAAAGTTATAATTCGATTACTCAACCATAGTTATTAATAACACATTTTATTAATCAAAACGGACAGGGGATGCCTTTCAAGAGGTGAGGAACGCTATTGGGAACGGCATCATAGACAAGTCGCACACAAAGGACTATTTCTCAGGCAGATATGCATCTGGCTGGAAGGCAGCTCAGATACCTCCAGGGGTAGAAATTGCTGAGTTCGGGAGTCAGGTCACCATGCCCAAGGGTCTCTGAGGGAGAAAACTGAACCAGTCTGCCTAGAGGATTGCTAATTACTGAGGAAATAACATCCTATATTGCTAAATGTTTCTCTCTGCCCTCCGGGAAAGTCAGCACGGGGGTGTGGCAGAGATAAATGGCTGTTCAGGTCTGCCCGCAGAGGGATTTAGCATGTGGAGGTCAATCTCAAGCAGGTGATTTTGAGATGAGGTGATTTTTTATTTCCCTTTTGAGAAGGCCATCAGGCAGGCTGATGTCTGAAGAGATATCTTGTTTCTCTTTGCTACCTCAGCATGAACAGGGGGATTATTACATGGTTAAGAACAGCCCTTTTACTCAGATTTAAGGACAGCTCACACCAAAGATAAGAGCGGGAAATATTAATTTCCTCCTCTGGTAACTTAAACTGTGATATAAAAAATAGTAATCAGGACTTGAATTATAGAAAACTTGCAATGCACAAGTGAAAAATAAATCAATAAAATATCTTTCCTAACAAAATATGCAGTTTATTACAATACTGGGTACTATATTGCTTTTCCCTGAATAGAAGGTGATTCTCTGTACTTTGTATCAGCATATTTCTATCTTACAATAAATTGTGTTTATAAATTATTTACACTGTCCCTTGTCAAGACAGAAACGTACATTGGAAGCAAGCTATATATGTGTATTTATAGAAAGAATACACATATATTCATACTGTTAAAGTAAAAGAGGGGTAACATGACAAAATGGGTAAGTAAGATAAGTTTTCTGCATAGTTAAATAAAAAAGGAATAACATAAAAACAATAAAAATATATTTTACATCAGAAGTTAACTATAGTTTTATAATGACAGCTGTCAATGTACATAGAATTACAAAATTTTCTTAGTCTGTTGTAGGAATAAGGTAATAATTTTTTTTTTTTTTCAGAAAACTCATGAGGCATCACTAAAATAGGGCTTTTAGTAGAGAATCAGCAATAAAGACAAATGTGTACAGTAGTTCACTTCTCATAGAGAAATTACATAAAATTGCTTGATTATTTCTAGTCAGCAGAAAATTAAGGTGGAAAATTATACTTGTTATGCAGGCTTTTTAGGTAAAACTCAAGAAGTTACAGAAAGGGCAAATAAGAATGTTAAGTTTGTATGTGAAGTAATACAGATTCTAACTCCATGTCTAGGCAAGCTACAAATCTAATTGTACTGTTGATGATTTGCCTTTGAGCTATATTCTTGAGAAATGCAACGTTCTGGCATGCTGACCTATTTATCTATGTACAATGAGCCATATTCCAAAAGGAATACACAGCATTTTTTGCAAAATCAGATCCTCTATTCTTCATGGTGAATGAATGTCGTTTCCGTCCACTGACTGTTTCACTGAAGTAAAGTATCTTTGAAATAAAAATGTTGCAAATACTTAAAACATTGGTCTTCAAACGTGTCTCACTAAAGGCTTTCTTTTCATTTACCCTCTGTACTTTAGAAACCAATAGTTAGGCAAAGAACAATAAACATTCATGCTATTTAAGCTAAGAAAAAAGATATTAACTTGAAAACTGGACCTATAGTTTTGGTTCTATAACTAATTTCTCAGACTGTTACTACTAATAATATATAGTCTCCTTTCCATAATGAAAATCGAATGGTAATTTCACTTGTACAAGAGGTAGTCCTGAGTGCACAGTGGAACGCATGAACATTTTACTGATACCTCATTTTTCCTTTCATTGTCATAGTTACTGAAAAGACAGCACTTCACTTTAATGCCAGTTTTCAAAATTTCTATCAGCAAGTAACATCTTGATTGCAGGACTGGTTTTAACGGGAAAAGGTCAAATAATCTAGTGGAACATGCAGACATTCACAAATAATATATGTAATTGTTTTATTTATATTGAAACAGTTTTTTCAACAGTGATGTTACTTACAGTTCTTGTAACAATTACGTTTGTCGAATCTGAAGCCTGTGTATAAGTTGAGGATCATTTCTTGCACATCAAGAAAAACTTATGACTGTTTTGCATTTCTTCTGGACAGGGCGTTATAAACATAAATTCATCAGTATTCACATGTGCAGTGAACAGAGCAAAGAGTATTTACTTGCTTTTCTCCAACAATGAGAAAGTATTCAAATCAGAAAAAACCAGATTTACCATGTGAATTTTAAGTGCTATTAATTATGCAAGAGAATCATACTGATTGTTCGAGAATCACCACAATGAAAGTATAGAAAGTCATCAGCTATCCTAAAAGTCTCCTTTGTGAAGTTTCCATTCTAATCTAGAGTAATAGGCTGAATTTTAATGACAACAATTTAGATTATTCCAACATCATTATCACTGAAATGTGGGATTTCCCATAAGCTGATTTTGAAGACAGTAATTTCATTGTTCTTAGCATTGTGCTTGCATTAGAAAAAAAAACATGAAAGAGACTGCAAATGACCTTGCCAATGGCAGGCTTGTATTTTGCCCTAATGTGTTGATCTTTGAGAACACAACATATGAAAAAATGAAAGGCCTAATGCTTGGAGCTACTGTGCCTTGGCCTAGTAGAACCTGCAGAACAACTGAAATAACAGGTTTTAGTGAAAATAAAATGTTTATGAATACAAATCTTCACTTCGGCTTTCACAGAGTTTTTAGGTTGTGATCCTGTAAATTACTGTGTTGAGGTTTTTTTTTTCCTTTATGCCGTAGATACTTGCTGGTTTTGATGAAGCAGATGTACATTAATACTGATCCTGTCTACAAAATATTTATCAAACTATTTCTTGGAAGAATGTTTTTTTGTTATGCTCAAAACCAGCTTTTAAACAAGTCAAACAACACTTGGCATTCAATTTGGACAAATGTGTTTATATTATAAGTTCTTTAAAATTCTTTTAACTTATTAAAGTTCTTTTTATTATTTGTTTTCTACTATTTGTAACTCATCTGAACTAGCATGTACTGGGGATATAATTTTGTAAGAATTTGACCAAAGCCCTCCAAGAAATAAGCAGACATTTTGATTCTTACACCTAATTTGTCTCCCATTATTTTTGAGGTTTATTTAATAACAGGCTAAAAGGAAACCAAGAGATTTAGAAGTTAAGTAACTAACATGTTAGTTTCATTTTAACTTTTATATATGTGACTATTCTTAAGAACCTTCTTCCTTTAGATGTCGCCAAAGGGTTCACTTCAGTTTTACTGAATAGAAAGGCACCAGCAGAAAAAGATCTGGATGCTGTATTTAAAATACTGTTTCTTAACTACAGCTTTCAGAATTGTGATTTGACTTTACTGGGGACAGAATTTCACCTCTGCATTTTTTTTTTTTGTCTCAGAAGTTAGGAAGCCTTCAATGGTAAGGTCAATCTGTTCCCATGGGGATTCTGAGCTTTGAACTGAAGGAAAAACAGGTGCAGCACAGAGAATGATGCTTATTTCCAGACATCTGTGGAATGTGTTCTGTCTCTGAAAACTTCATGGTTTAGTTATTGCTTTCATTTGTCTCTCATTTGCTGTTTTTTAATGATTCAAATACAATGAGTGCCTTGTGTTTCAGTACACCACCTCACCCGCAATGCACCGGTTGGAAAATTCCCCATTTTTAGATCCGTAAATTAAAAGGTTCATTATTTTAGGACATTTCTACTTACTATTAAGCCTAAATTTACTTATGGCAGAAGACACTAGCTAGGATATAGAACTTGCTCTCAACAATGTCAGAGTGCATAGAAAAGTTTCTTGAAGACTAGAGAAAGAAAAGGCATGCTAGTTCACCTAAAACATGTCCAGAGAGATCTGGGCTAAACCTGTAAAAAAACAAGCAGGATCCTCTTTCTATGCTTCTATATAAAACAACCCTACTGAAACTTCCAAACTTTGACTCTGTACCTTTCTCATGCGTATGCATATAATTAGGAAACAAAGGAAGGATGGACAACTTAAAATTTGTGATCTGAAATACAACCTGTATGCACTGACAACAAGCAATTAAAAAACCCTGCAACCTTCAATTTGCTGGTGATCATACGCATCTCCAGAGACCAACATGGGTTGAAGTCTACACAGTATTCTGGCTGCAGATCATGTACTTTCCAATATTTTGTTATTACCTTTGCTACAAAGTTTTAACAACCTTTTCTTTTAAGAAGCACAGAGAGACTGCACAATGGTTTGATCATTGAATGTACACAGCTGACCTGTGATAAGTGTAACTGCTGTAGGAATCACCTCTGAATTTGGAGGTCTTGGCCCTTAGTGACCAATTTGTGATTATCACATAGATCTCATGTGAGTACAAGCATATTTTTCCAAGTACGATGTAATAGCAAATCAAAAACATACTAGTGAGTATGGTTTCATAATAATAAAGAAATACTTCTCTCCTGCTTTATCCTAATTATGTTGAGTTATCCTGCTGGGTGTCCCTGCCCAGGCGCCAGCAGCAGGGGCTGTGGGGCAGCCTCTGTGATGAGGGGCTGGGGCTGCCCCGTGCCAGACACAGCTGGTTCCAGCCGGCTCCAACCAACCCACCCAAGGCACGGCTGAGCCCCTTGGCCAAGATGGTGGCGCCTTTGGGAAAACAGATTTAAGAAAGGGCAAAAACAAAAACAGTAATGGACTGACCATAGCCCCTCATTCCCCATCCCCCCTGCACCGCTCAGGGACGGGGAGGAGGTGCAGGAGGTGAGAAAGGAGTGAAGCTGAGCCAGGAAAGCCTGTGTGGGGAGATATTTTAGTTTTTGTTTCTCACTATCCAAGTGTATTTTAATTGGCAATAACTTAAATTAATTTTCCCCTGGTTGAGTCTGTTTTGCCCATGATGGTAATTGTTAAGTGATCTCCCTGTCTTAGCCTTGATCCATGAGCTTTCTGTCTTATTTTCTAGCCCTGTCCTGTTGAGAAGGGAGAGCGAGAGAGCGGCTGGTTGGGGTCTGGCAGCCCACCAAAATCAATCCGCCACAACTATCTTCTGCTTTCTTTGAAGATCTAAAGGATATTTCTAAATATTATCCTTCACTTAATGACATTTATCTTTGTGAGATAATCCCAAAGCACTGAAAAAGAATTTAATTAGATATGGATAACATCAGTCATCTATGACCAGTTTATTTTGTTGAGTAACAAGCATGATGTTTTGAGTTTTTTATGATTTATTCACCAAAAAAAAATAAAAAGTAAAATTCTGCACCTCCTCCCCTATTCTAATGACAAAAGCAGAAATAGTGCATTTACCTTTTTGTTAGCAAACTGACATGAGTTAGATGGAGAAATTTTCTGCTTTAGATCACAGAACTGTCTCTGCAGCAATGTGATCCTTCTGTGAAAGGAAGTGGGAAAAGCAAGGCAGCCGCTGGCCCTCCGAATATGCTCCTTTTGCTGCACTTTCTTATCCCTGTAAACTATCTGGCCACTGCAAGGTGGAAGTATTGTGGCTGACCAAAAAACTTTGCAGCTACCAGCTTGGGAGATGTTTATCTGGCTCCTTTCCTGTTCTTAGCTACAGCTCCTCACATTCACACACTCCCATTTCTCTCTCACATAAAAGAGAAATTCCCCCTCCTCCCTGTCCCGGCATGTCCTTCTTAAAGAGCCTGTATCCATCCATCCATCACAGCACTCGAGTTGTGTGAGCTATCCCTCCACCACTATGTTGTTAATGAGATCGTAGTCCTGCAACTGTGCACAGACCTCTAATTCCTCCTTTTATTCCCCATGCTGCATGCCTTAGTGCACAAGCACTTGAGAGGGGCACCCACTGATGCTGATTTCCCAGGAAAAGCTTCTCCTATAGTGCTGTCCTCTTGGCACTCCCTTATTTGTGTGAGTACACTTGGGATGGGCCCTTTTCTGCTCTGTTTTGTCGATTATGAAGTCTGTCTTGTCCACATCACCCTGCACCCTTTGCTTGCCAGCCTGGTTCACCATTTTCTCACTTGAGTGAAGGTTGTCATCTCCCTTCACTGTTATTTCTAGTTTAAAGCTCTCCTTATCAGGTTGGTGAGTCAGCTGGCAAAGATGTTTTTGTCCTGCTTGGCAGGTGGATCTCATCCCTGCTTAGCAGTCTTCAGTCCTTGAAGAGGGGTCCATAGTCATAAAAATCAAATTGTTTTGTTTCCAAGTGCTTTTACTGTATAACTTGTAGGACAAGGTAAAGCATCTGCAAAATCATTGGCCTAAATGTTTTTTACTTCCAGCTGAGAGAACCTGCAGCAACAGGTGTTTTTGCTTCTGTCCAAGATGAGAAGGCAATAATCCCCATTATTTAACTCTATGTAGACATATTACTTGATGTATTCTAAAGGGTTTAGTATCTGAAAAATAGTTTTCTAGAAGCATCACTGTATGCAGCTTGATGAAAAAGTTTATCAAAATGCACTAAGGCTGTTTGGGATTTTCACACCACTTCACTGTAAGTGGTTCTACTGTACTTGCCTATGCTCATTTTCCTCTTATGTAGCACAACCATTTGAACTAATCTACAAATAATCACCAAGTAGTCAGAGACTCGTAACATCAGTGCAGAGCTGATTCAGCATGTCACATTGCTGAAGCTACTAAATCACTGAGCTGTGCAACAGAGAGATGAAATCTTTCTCAACACTTTCTATAGAATGTCCTTTCAGTGACAGCCACTATGAAGGGGCAAGGAGCCCACTGTGACAGATGTAACAAGGAGCAGCATCTCTGACATGAGGACTCAGGAGAAGACGGGACAACAGAGAAGACAAAGACTGAGGTCAGATCTAAAGCTATTAAATTCCATTAGTCACAGCATTCTTCACTTCTTTCTTACCTTGAGGGCTGAGGAGTCCATACACCTTATTGTGGTTGGCAGGAAAACTACAGGCAGTTTGTCTAAGTCAGTTAACCCATTTGGGATCCTTAGATCTGTGTTAAAATGAAGATGTATATGATGATTGAAATGATTATGAAGGAATGTCACAAGCATAGACGAAACAGCAATAGTATAAACAGATAAATTAAAGAGATACAGACATTAGAAACAAGACATAAACCCAAGAAATAGACATTAGCCTCTCAGAAAAATGTAGATTAAATCACTACTTAAGAACAAAACAATCTCCCAGTAGTTTGTTCATTTGGTCAACCAAATTTTAAATACTTCAAATGATATCAAACTATATTTGCTCCCTATCGTACGAAACTTTGAGGAGGAGACAACAGCAGGAAATGTACATATAGGAAAATGTTAATCAAGATAAAAAATAAAATGTCAGTAGTAAAGGTTAACATAATGGGATACTTCTCAGTAGTCACCATCCTAATACACATCATTCAGGGTTTCTAAAGAGGTGGGTGGTACACCTCCATTTACCTCTGCAGATTGTTTCGAGAGTTAACAAAGTAAGTCTCTCAGAAAAATCTTGTAATGGGTATTAGCAGTATCCCTACACAACGAACATCTAATGCTGAACATCTGAACACTGCAGGTCTCAGGACTGTTTGTCTCCTGAAATATGTCACCTTAGAAAAAGAAACAACAGAGAAATAGGTAGTGGAATATTCCGGTTCTCCAAGCAAGCAAACAGCAGTGTAGCATATTTCAGACACAGTCACAGCTTATTCTTTCTGTCTGCATCATTCTATTTTCCTTTCATGTTTAAAAAAAATTCTGAAGAGCCTCATGTTTGGCTGTAAGTCTTTCATGTTTTAAAATTGTGGCCTGTGAAGAGCTTGCTTTCTTGCAAGCATGTTTATATTTAATAGAATCACAGGTCATCTAGGTCCAACCTCCCCTGCAATAAGCAGGGACATCTTCAACTGCATCAGGTTGCTCAGAGTCCCCTCCAACCTAACCTTCAATGTTTCCAGGGATGGGGCATCTACCACCTCTTTGGGCATCCTGTTCCTCTCATTGAAAAAAATTTGTCTCGTATCTAGTCTAAAACTATCCACTTTTAGTTTAAAACCATTACCCCTTGTCCTACCACAAGAGACCCTGCTAAAAAGACTGGCCCATCTTTCCTGTAGGCCCCTTTTAAGTACTGAAAGGCCGCAATAAAGTCTCCCTGGAGCCTTCTCTTCTCCAGTCTGAACAACTCCAACTCTCTCAGCCTTTCTTCATCAGAGAGGTGTTAGATCCCTCTGATCATTTTTGTGGCCCTCCTAGTGGACCCACTACAACAGGTCCATGTCCTTCTCGTGCTGAGGGCCCTAGAGCTGGACGCGGTACTCCAGGAGGGGTCTCACAAGAGCAGAGTAGAGGGGCAGAATCACCTCCCTCGATCTGTTGGCCACACTTCTTTTGATGTAGCCAGGGATATGGTTGGCCTTCTGGGCTGTGAGCGCATATTACCGGCTCACATCCAGCTTTTCATCCACCAGTACTCCCAGGTCCTTCTTGGCAGGTCTGCTCTCAATCCCTTCATCCCCCAGCCTGTATTGACACCTGGGGTTGCCCTGACCCAGGTGCAGGACCTTGCACTTGGTCTTATTGAATCCCATGAGGTTCACATGGGCCCACTTCTAGACCTTGTCCAGGTCCCTCTGAATGGCATCCCGTCCCTCAGGCATGTCAACCACACCACTCAGCTTGGTGTCATCTGCAAACTTGCTGACAACGATTTCTACACTGATTCTCTCTGATAAGTTATTTTTTAGCTCTGTTCCTCACATTGAAATCTTAACAGTCTAATCAAAGAACTATTAGTCCAGATTTTACTGAAAAATAAAATAAAGAAAAGAGTAGTATTGTGGAAAATCTCACTAATAACACAATTACAATTGTTATACTCGCTATTCCTTGTATATACACCTTCCTCTACTTTTACACTCACACTTCTAGTGTTTCTGAGTGGATCTGAAGACTGTGGTTTCAGGCTGGACATGCGGACAAAGGCTCACAGCAAGCTCTCGGTTTTCCAAGCCCCTCGATGGGAAGACCATGATTGACAGTTTCTTCCTCTTCTTTTTACAGGAGGAAATTTTTATACATTGGAGCTGTTTTAAAACATTTTCTGTCATACTTAAAGTTTCTCTTTCTTCATTGGTCTGCACCTCCAAGTTACACATAAATTTACTAGACATGACCTGTCTGAAGTATGTCAAATACTTGTTCTTCATTCTCTTTGTTATCCAGAAATCCAGTTTTGCACGATCCCCCAGTCTCTATTTCTTCATCTGGTGAATTGTTTACATCTCTGGGGTTTCCAGTGTCATCTGTGCATCTCACCTATCCTCTTGCGGTTTTACTCCCCAACACTGCACTCTGTATCCCCACTTTCAAGGCTTTTGCCCTCAGGATCTTTGCCCTTAGAAAATATTCTTGATATATTATTGGAGACTTCCTTGCCTTCAACCTGTCCTTCAAGTTGTAACTGTCTTTGTCTCTTAAGTACCTTATATAAAGTCCTAACCTACACCAGTTGTTTTCTGAATACTAATAGTGTCTCATTTCCTTCTCACTGTATCTGAGGTGCATGAAAGACCACATGAAGAATTAACTTTTATCTAAATAGCTTCATTTTTGCACAAAGGTTTTTAATAAGTTCGTTTTCTGACTACAGTTTATCATGGAGAAAAATCTGCTTCAAAGTTCTGAAAGAGTGAGTCTCGGTGTAACACATTCCTGATTGTCCTCTAGCATTTAGGTATTCAAATGAAAATTGCAGTACTTGTTTTAGTTTCTTTCCAGACAGACAATTATTAGTGTGCCTAAACCACAGTCACACTCAGCTCAACACTGATTGAAGAGAAGCACACTGCTGAGTTAGCAGCACTTCTGTGTAAATGGAAGATATGCACAGAGAATGTAAATCACGTTGGATTTGCGCCAAAATCTAGAGCAAGCTGGCCAGACCCAGAGACTGTGAAGTTCTGCCCCTCTCCTTGTCACTCATTCATGATATGAAGTTTCTCTTCTCTGCTCCGAGTTGGTTATACATACACCCACGAGGTAGAAAATTCCTCTATCAAATTAGGAAAGCAAAGCAAAGAAGTGAGAAAACAATACTAAATTTCATGTGTTTACCCTATCCAAGAATAGTGGAGGAAGCAATCTGTGAGAAAACTGAGATGAGATGCAATTCAGACTTAATCCTGTCACCAAAAAGATTTAGATACCGCTTCTCCTCATGTAACAGTGCCGCAAGAGCATGACGTTTCAAGTCCTCAGCTTGGACAGACCCTGGATTCTTAGGGTGAGCCACTTTTGGGCTTCCATTGGTTAAACTGAAAACCTTGTGAGAAATTTTGAGCAGTGTAATTCCATCTGCACCTGATGACACACAGAGAATTTCAGTTACTGTTTTATTACCTGCTTCTCCTTCCCATCTAAATATTTATTTTTTTTTAAAAAGGAAGAAAGACATTATTGATTTATGAATTCCTTAGTTAAATGAGGATCCTTCAGGGTTGAAAATCTATTTAGTAAGAACCAGTGACCTTGTTTACCACAAGGGCTGTGTCCTGTAACACTGGAAACTTGTGGGGTTCATGGGAGAATTGCATTTGCTGACAGACTGTGGGCCCTGTAGGCAAGGAATACGTTAGTTTCAACTATTTTTATTAAAAATAGATTCTGTACAGCAAAGAATGAAATCATTGAACTTTTCTTTAGTATGTATATCAGTACAAATGAGTTCATAGTTTGTATTTGGTTATATGTCTGAGATTTTTTAATGAAGGCAAACTTTATCCTGCAGACATATAATAATACTGCTCGTAATTCATTAAGTCAACATGCATGGACATAACCATATTCAAAAAAAGTAACTGAAAAAGGGAGTGACACATCTGAAGGGAATATGTTCATCACCAATATGGAGTCTGAAGAGAGGGCAAGAACAAGTATTGCCGTTATCAGAATACTTGCTAAATATTTATGGAACTATGGCATTAGAACTTCTGATAAAGAAAGAAAATTATTAAGAAAACTTGATCTAGGCAAAAAATAATGAAAGAAAATAGATGACTTTCTGATGTTCATGTAATACAAAACAAAGATATGAAAATTAACTCTCCTGCCTACAAAGTAGAGCTTCCACATGTTAATTCAGATCCTATATTTATTTAGAGACTCCTAACCAATTCACATTTTATGTTTTTAGTTTATACAACTCGTATTCCTGTAGAATATAGCACTATTATCAGACTCCATTACAAAGGCTACATGATTACTCAAGCTGACAATGACAAAAATAATTATCATTAGATTGCTCCAGTACCCCTTCCTAAAATTCCTAATAAGATTTTAAACAGTACCAAGAGACTGATTCTTGAAGCTAAATTGAGGGCAGAGCCAGAAATAATTGATGTTACATTGACAATGACAAATAAAAATTTTAAATTATAAGGGAAGATTTAAATTAATTTGAGGAGAAATTGAATGTCCTGGTAAGAGAGATCATATATTGTTGCTAGTCAAAACCAAACTGTCGTAAGAGACACTATTAAAGGCCAACAAAATGAACTTTTTTGTAATTTAAAGTCACCCTACTGAAATTAGTCAAGATAGAGAGTTGTGTAACTTTTTACTTCTGTACAGAATTGTGGGAAAAGCTCCCTGCATTACTTCTGCCTTTAGTTGTTATCTGTACAATGTAAAGTGAACAACTTCTCCTAGGTCTGGTGTTCTTCACTCATCTGAATTCCCAAAGCCTTAGCCTGAAGCCAAGCACCATTTTGCTTTTCCCCTCTCCTGACACCATGAATTGGGAATCTAAACCTATTGGCAGTCTTAAGTGTTTTAGAAAAAATGTTTTTGAATGCTTTTTAAATATAAGTAACTACAGTTCTGAGGATAATAGGACAGTAGATTCTAAACATTATTATTATTATTATTATTATTATTATTATTATTATTATTATTATTCACTACTTACCATGCTGAAAAGTGTCTTTTTCTCATCTGTAATTCTGGAAATATTGATGAATAGCTGGATGGGTAAATATGTATCTAACAAGCATTTTTATCTTTACATTCTTGTTGTTCTGTGTTTTCATTTGAGGTGTGTTACCCCCCCATCCTCCCTCATTTACCCGTTCCATTTGATTGTTTTCTGGTTAATGTCAGCATTAGACAAAAAAACCTGCTGTGTTCTCATTTTCATTCTGGAGTGTTAGCATGAAAAGAGTTTTCAGTAAACTAGGAATAGACCGCTTTTCACAACCTTGCAAGCTATACAGTAAAAGTCCTCTCATTTTAGAGGACATATTTCAAGAGCTCATGGAGAGGGAAACTCTAGGATTTTTCATATTCACATTTTTCACGTTTGCATTTAGGAATACAATGGCTTCCTAAACCCACTGTCACTCCAAAGTGGAATAGAGGGAGGCTGGACATGACTCCAGGCCCTTGGATGATTCACTGTCTTCAGTTTCAACAGTCCTTCCTTGCTACTGAAACAACCAACACATCGCCAGTTAGATGACATAACCTTAACTCCAGAGCCCAACTTGAACTCCTCAGGACACAGAGCTGCTGATGTAATCATGAAAACACATAACCTTGTCTAGGCATTTTGGAAATCCACTGGAGCTGGAACAAATCTTGTGTGCATACATGGAAAATATACAATAAATCATATACAGAATGATACACAGATCAGGAAATTAAGAAACACATATATGAAATAAGTTCTAAATAAGGACAAATCGGTTAATATCTTGTTATAAAACTGGTTACATAAAATCATTCTGAAGATATGAAATTTCTTAGTATAGTATATAATATATATTTTCAGAATTGGCAGAGCATATAGAAGTCTACAGAAACCAAGGAAGAGAAACAGCTTAATATTTTTCACTGAAGCCTCTGAAAGTTTTCTGTCTTACGAATGAGGTCATAAGCATATGATTTCTAAATAGATAATGTTTATGAATAGGTTCAGTTTTCTCCAAGAAATAAAAAAATATTTTACAGACAATAAATGTTCATGAAGAAAAAATTCTAATTTTTTAACTCTTACTATTTTTATATTATGTTCATCACAAAACATTCAATGCATTAAATCCAGAAAGATTTTTCTTAAACAGATGATATGAAAAATCAATAACAATCGGACATGGAAAGATATCTGAGTCAAATAAGAGTGAATGAACAGTAGATTTAGCAGGGCCACAATGCTTTTCCCATGCTACATGCTTTTTCATGTAAGGACTTTGCATGGGGATTGAAGTTAGGTTATTATTGCCCACACACAATACATCAAGAATTTTAAGACTGGAATTTCGTTCATAGACATAAGTTAGTGACAATGTGGTCAGATTCAGGTCCTGTACCTTTACCCAGTGACGTATGTTATTGTAGACGAGTTCACATTAAGACCCATTAAATCCAGATTTAGGAAAAGGATAAATGATATTTGTCTGGATTCATCTGTTGCTTGAGTCTTGCTCATTAATTGTAAAACATTAGTGATAAGAGGCTTCCAGCATGACGAGCATGATACCGCATGCATACATAGTAGGAGACCACACCTGTTCCAGTGACCTTCTGTTACCCAAAGGAGTAAATAATTACATACAAACCATCGCCAATTTATTATTTATTCAGTGTTGCTGATCAAAATGAAGGGCAGAAATGCATGGAATTCACAGGGAAAACACACACACATACACTTATATTTATGTCTGGCAGAAAAGGATCTGGGGGTCCTGTTGGACAACCGGCTGAACATGAGCCAGTACTGCGCCCAGGTAACCAAGAAGGCCAACGGCATCTTGGCCTGTACCAAGAACAGTGTGGCCAGCAGGAGTAGGGAAGTGATGGTGCCCCTGTACTCAGCGCTGGTGAGGCTGCAGCTTGAGTACTGTGTTCAGTTTTGGGCGCCACAGGATAGGAGGGACATTGAGGTGCTGGAGCATGTCCAGACAAGGGCAACAAAGCTGGTGAGGGGTCTGGAGAACATGTCTTATGAGGAGCGGCTGAAGGAATTGGGATTGTTTAGTCTGGAGAAGAGAAGGTTGAGGGGAGACCTTCTTGCTCTCTACAACTACCTGAAAGGAGGTTGTAGTGAGATGGGAGCTGATCTCTTTTCCCAAGTAACTAGCGATAGGACAAGAGGAAATGGGTTCAAGTTGCGCCAGAGGAGGTTTAGGCTGGACATTAGGAAGAAATTTTTCACTGAAAGAGTTATGAAACGTTGGAACAGGCTGCCCAGGGAGGTGATTGAGTCATCATCCCTAGAGGAGTTTAAAAATTGTGTAGATGTGGTGCTTAGGGACATGGTTTAGTAGCAGACCTGGTAGAGTAGGGTCCGTAGTTGGACTAGATGATCTTAAAGGTCTTTTCCAACCTAAACGATTCTATGATTCTATTATTCCTGGTCAAACGGCTGGTCAGACCAAAAACTCCTTGGAAATTCAGTCTTCCCCACAACAGCAGTGTCCACAGCTTTGGCTTGACATGCATAGGAAAAGAAATTCCATGGCTACTTCTGTCCTCTGTCTGCTGCCTGAACCCTCTTTGGGGGTGGCTGCTCCTACACGCCCTGGACAGGCTCAGCTGACCCTGCTTGGGCTGTGGATATGGTTTTGTTGATTTGTGCATTCAAACCTCTCTGTTGCTCTCCCCTAAGTTAGACCAGTCCTGGCCAGTTCTCATTAATTCTTCCCTCTTCACACTGAGCAGCTGCAAGATTTGTCTCTACCTATCTGGCAAAACTCTCAGTGGTAACAAGACATGCAATAGGAGATAATTTGCTGTGACAGTGTGTCGTGGTTTGGGCACATGATTTGGTTAAGGTAATTGCCCAAGGACATGAAGCAGTACAATGGCTGACCCAAGAGAGGATCCCAGAAGGTGTCCTGATTTTAAGTCTCATGTCACAGTGTCACAAGTGGTAGTGAAAACAGAAGATTGCAGCAGACTCTGAACGTACACATTAGTAGAAAGTGGGAAATATGAAACAGAACAGATCGCTAAATATTTAAAGAAGATAGTCTATGGCCATTTTGCACCAAAAGTGAAAGGAAAAATACACTTGCCCTTCCTTTCTCAAGCTTTTTTACTTTAGAAACAATAAAAAAATGGTCCTTACATATCATCTGCCAAAAGTTTCATTACGTATTTGAAAGAAAGTTCATGAAACTTATGTGAGAGAAATGTGGAGATCTCTAAAGACTTTATAAAATAGTTGAAAACAGAAGGAAATGTCATAAGTAATCCCTGTTGGCCTTTTCTTTTACAGTGCTGCTTTTTTTATTACATTACATTTTAGTCAATCAAATTGATCATTATATATTGATATAGCCATATTTCCATCGTGTAATTGTGAAGCGTGATTTACTTGATAGCAGAATCTATGAAATGGTTGTGTTTAGTGCAATTAAATTCAAATGTAAGTTATACTTTGAAAACAAAGAAATTGGAAAGACATTTAGAATTTGATTGTGAAAACTGCACATACTAATCACTGTATATCTTGGATACACATGCATTAACTTCAAACTGTAAGTGAGATAAAGTTAATTCACAGAATGCTGGAATGAACTGACATGGAATCCTAACTTTTCAAGCTGCTGAAAAATTATTTCAGCAAATAAAAAGAGACTACTCAGAACATTTTCTTATTGCTGGATCGAATTACAGGTCTTGAAAGACAACCGTAAAAACTGATACAACAGAATTAAGTTATCGTGTAAATCCTGGTTGCTTCACAATAACATCTGCAGAGATGAAAAAATGTAAAAATCATGTTATAATAAGACTATAAGTATAATGTATTTTTCTGAAGACTTATCTTCTTAAAGATAGTTTGAGGCAGAGAAAGGTTCACACAAAAATATATATTAATATAAACTGTCTGTACTTCCAGCTCTTAATCCACCATCTCAAACTGAAGACATTTTAGAGTATATTTCTTAAATAATTTAGATACCTATGAAACAGATATTATTTTCTCTAATGTATCTGTATCAAGACCTAGAATTAAAGAAATAGGATCTGTCTACAGTGAAGAAGTGAAATAAATACATTAAAAAAACCCATTCAGAGTGGAGAGCCTCCTACAGCACTATTTCATTCAGCATGAAATAATGGGTACCGAAGTGTGTCAAAATTGCACAATTTTCCAGAGCTTAAGTTCTTGAATTAGAAGCACAAGGCAATAGTTTTCTTGTGATACACAGTGTAAAATCCAAAGCTTTTGTGAGGGAAGGTGAAATGACCCTCTCTGAAAAACTCACAGGTCTCTTTTTCTAAACAAAATTGTCAAACCATCCCAAAAGCCGTACAATTGTCCACCTGTAATTGTATTTAGAAACTGAATTAATCCCCCTGCCCAAGAAGATTCAAGACCATGGTTTTAAATTTCTTTGGAGTAATTATAATCTTTAAGCAATGGACTATTCAGGGGGGAACAGAGGAGTCAGAGAGGTGTTGCATTTTCTTCAGATTGTGTCTGTATGCAAAAACGGTACATACTTAATATGGCAGAAAGAAATCCTCTAGGTAAGATCCTGGTTCTGTAATAATTAAGTTGTATATTTCAAATGAGATAAGATGGTGGCTTTAAGTCCCTGCCTCTGTTTTTTTCTGCTTTTTATCTGGTCACTATTTATAAAACACATAAGCATTCCTGAAACAGAGATGAGAACCTAGGACTCACCACACTACAGTTGAATATGTGGCCTTGTTTTTTTTCCTTCATATACCCTGGATTTTGATTCTTTTCTATGTAGTAATAAAGCATCCACAGGAAAAACAGATGACCAGTCTTGATCGCTTCCTCCATCTCCAGCTAGATTATCTTCAAGTGTGATAAACTCTATGTTCTCATCATTTTAAACTGATGCAGAAAATGCTCTACTGCTGGTTATTGCTCTGTATAGGTTCTAGGTCCAGATGGGCAGTCAGCAGAAGCCAAATGCTATCCCTTTCTTATCCAGATCATTCTGGACATGTATGCAATGACCAGTTGGAGGCATTTAGGGATTTTTTTTCAGGTCAAAGCTCGACAAACTTGAAGTCTTAGCAGCCTTCCAAATTTGATGGTTGCAAAGAGCGTTTTCTATAAGGCTGCATCAGCATAGGAAGTCCACCAACGTCCTGCTTTAAGTACTTAAGAACATTTTCAGACCTTATCCTTGAATAGAGTCTGATAAGGGAATACACTATTGCAACATCCATTTTTCAGGAGCTTCTATTCACCGATTCAATTGAGGTGAATACAATGTTCCTCAAAGGACGCCGAGAAATCTGCTCTTGGAGCTTGAATACACCTAGGAATTGTTCAGATGGGTACTGTTAAAACTCCGGGATAATAGATGTGGAAGATTAGACAGGTCCAAAGAAAGGACAAACCTTTAGAAACATCAACCAGAGGCAGAATACTCTTGTTCACATTACTTACTGCTGTATAAAAATCCTGGAATTTGATTATAAATTACAAGATTTTAAAGATATGATAAATCTGTACCAGCAATTTGCACCAGCACTTCAGCCAGAAAGATATCTTGTCAAAAACATCTAAGGAAAAGAAATTGACACAGATCTCAATCACAACATTAATCATAGTGTAATTATCATTGCACAGACTGACATAAGAATAATCATTAGATAGATATTAAACTGCAGTCTTCTGTCTCAAAAATCTAATAAGGAATATGTTTGATCAATATGCAGAACCATTATCCAGACTGGAAAGTCTATTTTCCCTTCTATTTAGTTTGAGAAACAAAAGGTTTTCTGCATCTTTATCAAAATAGTAAAACCAAAAAGCTTTAGGTCTTTAAGTAACTTAAACTTGACAGAAAATATGAAGAAAGCAAAACCACAGCAACAGGCTATTCTAAGCAAAACAAGTAAAGAGGGAAGATTTAAAATATGAATTTGTTTTCTTCAAGAAATATATTTAATACTCATTTAAAGACCTCCCAAAATAAGCTTTTCCAATAATTAGCTGCCTTTAGTGTTAAAAATGTAAAATTATTTTTAGGACCTATTTCTTTTCAGTTTTCAATAACTGGATCTCAATATCAATTTTTCTCTTTGTACATTGAACATTTATCAGATATCAAACACTTTTGTGTAGATTCTGAGTCACTCAGTACCAAGCATCAGGGATGGGAGTCAGTTCAAGATATTGAGGTGTCTAAATGTAGACAGGTAAGCTCCTACCCTAGATATCAAAGCAAGAGTTAGTGGAATATGAAAGAACAATTCAACTGACTGGACATGAGAAGTGGGATTCAATATACTTAAATTTTGATGTCTGCATGTAGACAATACAGTCAATGGAACCTAGAGAACAATTCAGATCTGCAAAGTAAACATTAAGAGCTCTATACTGTTGCCTAAACAAAACCAGTGCCATTTGGGAAAACATACAAACTGAGGTACCATGAGACAGCCAGATATGGCACGGCACCTAGATGAAAGTTATATCTTCTGCAGAGTCAGATTCAGGCCAGGCAGGATAATTTCAAGCATCTTAAACATTATTAGATGCCTGTTCTTATGTGACTGACTCATTAATAGCATTGTTGCACTTTGATGCTCAGAGTGTTTGTTAAAAAACAAGAAAATTTAATTTATTGGGATCTTGGCATAGTGTAATGCTTGCATGGAGAATCAGATCTCCTGATGTCCTGTGTGACTAGCCCATCACATGCATAGTTCATCACTGCTGATATACTTAAAATACATGCAAAATATCTCTTAAGCATCTACATGCAAAAGACTGTCCTATGCAACTATTTCTGCAGGAAGAGTTTCTATTGACTACAGGTGTCTTATCTAGGCACGATTCGGTCATGTCTGTAGCAGGAATTACCTAGGTGAGTCCTTTGGACACTCCACCCAGAATGTTAATCAACACATTTAGGCATATAAATTGAACTAGACAGAGCAGGACTTGCCAAACTGTCCAAAGTTTACATCTGGAGGACTTCTGTAACTATTAGTCAAATATGTCATTGTGAAGGTTCAGCCAGTCAGCCATCTGGTTTCAAGCTGGTCCTTTGTCTCAAGTTGGTCCATTAGTTCATTTATGTAGATGACTGGCTGGAGAGTTCCTAGACAAACCAAGGAATTAACGATTTATGTGTACTGGTGTGCATACAGGCAGAGCCCTCAAATCCACCTGCCCCACAATCATAACTAAAAAACAAATTTGATTTTCATACTTACAACTCACTTATAACTGAAGTCTCATAGACCTTGGCACAGTGTTTAACAACAAAAATTGTATAAACATAAATTATTTAAAAAGTATATGCTTTATAAAAATGGTTTGGGTTTGTAAAAAAGGTGGTCCCTTTGGTATCAACAATAATAACTGATAAGGCAGAGTGCACAAAGTGTGCAAAATCAGCTATCTAAATGCTTAATAAAATGGTGGAAAAATAATTAACAATATTCACAATAACGCAACGAAATGATGCCAGATCCCATTGGATTAAGCCACAGAAAAATGACACAAAGGTAACTACAGATATAATACAGTTTCGGTAGTTGTTGCTAACAAAATTTTGTTTATTAGTGTGATTGGACAAACTGAGAGTTACAGCTGAGCTCTGAAAACATTTATGCAATCTGAATTTGCAATTTACATTTTATTATTTATTCTGCTTCTCCAATGATGTCTAATAATGTGTCTTCTCTTTTAGCAGACTTAGAAATTCCAGATGTAATTTATTATTTAACTTAAAATATATTTTCATAATGTTAACAATAGCAAAAACACTTCCTAGACTAACGTGACTCATATAGTTAATATTAATTTATGAAACAAAAATGCTCAAAGAGAAACAAGGACTACCAATATTTTTCAAATTATCAGATGTTCAATTAAGATCTACTTTTGTAATTGTTTTTCTAAACACTAGTTATATGACATTTTCTAGCTATAGACTGCATATGTATATTACATGAGAACTGAAGAGCAGATTAATTAGTCTGAAGGCATAGTAAGAACTTTGTTCTTGCCCCAACTGAATTCAATGGGAATTTTGCCATCAGCTTCAATAAAAGCAGGTTGAAGTTTTAGATAGCTGACACAGAGCATATTTTAAAGCCACCTGTGCAAATCCAACCACTGAGCCACCTTCTGTTGCTACTGTTCTACAGAATTTTCACTCTCCAATGGTATATTACTTTCACCTATAAGCATTGATTAAACTCATCAGCTGCAACGTTTTTACCTAGAATCACACTTTTTACACTTAATCTCTGTTAGAATTACGAGATCTGAGTAAATGATCTTACTTTGAATTTTTCATGTGTTTATCTCAGTGTCTTCTATGAAAGCAATCACATTTACTAGGAAAAGTTCAGATAAGAAGAAAATTTGTGATGTTATAAAAATATGGCTGCTAAAAATTTTTTTGGAAATGGGGAAACATTTATTTTCAGTTTGTCCATGTTTATTTTATAGTTGTACTAAGAAGACTCCAAATACTGAGGTCAGGTTCACCTGTTTATGAAAGAATGGCAACCATCCACATAGTTGTAATTTTCAGTTATTTGAACAAATAAGAAAAATTCATATGTTTCCTTTATTGTAAATGTAGATAGACTCCTGTTTATTATTACTACAAAATAATTAGAGTGTGTTCTTACTTGTCATTGCAGTGAAATGAAAGTTTAACTAGTATGCCTTTAACTCTTCAGCCAGGAGTTTTTCCCAGCATTCAATCATCAGTTTTCGTTTGGGCTGTCTGACTGCTCTCTTTTGCAACAATAGCATCTATTCTCTTATAAAAATGCCACCTTATTGTACTGTAAGTGGTGAGAAGAATTGTAGAAGCATTTGCAGATTGCACAGCTCCAATTTTTATACCGAAGAGTTTTCATGTAGTTTTGATGCAAGGGGTTAGAAACCAAGATCAGGGGTGGGAGATGGGGGACGGTGTGAGTTGCTATTATTGGTATTGATCCGGACCTGTAGCCGTAATATTGGTGTTATAACAGTGGAAATCATTAAAGAGTTTTTATA
Source organism: Burhinus bistriatus (assembly GCA_013397275.1). Taxonomy (NCBI): domain Eukaryota; kingdom Metazoa; phylum Chordata; class Aves; order Charadriiformes; family Burhinidae; genus Burhinus; species Burhinus bistriatus. The sequence continues at coordinate 75,227 of VYXH01007517.1, forward strand.
CAGTATGATGCACGAATCTCAGACTTTGGCTAACCTTGACAAAAATCTGAATTATGAAATATTTTAGATTTTATGTAGGGCTTTTTGGACTACTTAGTATGTATCACACTCTAATAAAGAGATTGTGTTATAGAATATGTATTTCAAACACATAGCTCACTTCTACCCCACTCATGACTACCTGCTGTCTCTGTGAAGAAAGCATACATTATATATACTGAAATATATATTTCAGTATATATATACTGATATAGATACTTAGAGCACTTAATTGAGTTTTAATTTTTTTGAAAACCTATTTCACAGCTGCAAACAAAGTAATAATACATTAAGTCAGTTCTTTGAAGTCACAGTACTGAAACTGTTGATTTATAAATCGGTAATAAGTATATGTTGACATATGAGGTTATTACTGTGTCAGCTCTATTATTTTGTCTCATAGTTTGTTATGGCTAAAATATTTTGTAACTGCTGGACCAAACTATATAATCCATACACAGATAATACTCAATGTAATGCTAAGGTGAATTTAGGAAAGGCAGTCAAAATAGACAGCACAAACATTGACCAAGGATATTCATAAATTATAATTAATGATTTGCAAATTTTCTTTGCATCATGGAGCACTGAATACATAAAGATGTTCCCATACAACAACTACTCTTATGATTTATTTCATTTATTAGAGAGACGTTCCAGCACAGTTAGTGCGACTCATACCTCTGCAATTTGATAGAGAATCAGGACAATTTATTTCAATGAAATCTGACAGCTAAACTTGGCCCTGGGTACTGATTTTTTTCTTGGTGATTTTTTTCATCCAGTACTGTGNACAACCAAACCAAACCAAAAAAACAGAAAAACAGGAAAAAACATTAGGTGTGACTTAGCTGTACCTTTTTTCATGTATAAATTATGTACTTATCTACAGATGTGAGTAAAGTTGTAAACTTTTAAAGCCCTTAAGAGACAGGTAGACAGAAAATGGAACACCAGTGTTGTATACCCAGTATTTAGGCCCTGAGCTTCTGGTATCCAAAACTCTGTGTTAGGCTCTTTTGCACTCTCTGGGGTGAATAGGGCACCCACAAATGGAGTTAAAAAAATAATATGAGTCAGCTAAGTGAAAGGCTACTTCCCTCAGTCAATAAAATGTTGTTAGCAGCAGGCTACTGGCTTCATAACTATTTAACTCAGGCCTTGGGACTTACTGATAATTGTCATGTGCAGTTGTGGGTCTGCTCCACCTGTGACTTCAAAACTAGAAAGTGTAAGTGAAGGCTCGGGGGGCTCTTTCCTGTAGCTTTACACTTTTTCTGCAGTGACTTATTTTCCTACAGCTTAGCGCAGATCCTGTAATGGTATGGTCTAACCATATATAATACAGGTCTAACAAAACTGAGGAATCACTGTGTAACAAACCTGTGGGCCAAGAAGGAAAGAAAAAGCAGCCAAACAGGCTTTTTAAGAACACATGAAAATAGCTCCAAGCAAATCCATGACTGAGTAGGTGGAAGAAGTCTGTGCCATCAACGTCATGTCTCTTGTGGTGATGCTGATGGTTTATCCCTGAATCCCCTTCTTGTTCATTCTTCTCATTTTTCTTGAGGAAGTCTAACCCCATTGACCTTAGCACCCAGAGGGGCAGTGAAAGTGTGAGCAGAAAGGGGCAGACATTTTTGTACAAGAATTTTAATTATCATAAATAAAAATTTTAAGAAACTTTGGATTAGAAGTGGTAGTATCACTCTAACTGGACTAATAATAATGCTTGTTGTATTTTCGTTAGGCTGCTAAAACTTAAATCAAGATAATAAGCAGTTCTTAAGTCTACATGTAAGTTATATTCCCTTTTTGCCCACCATGATTTAGAGTGTAAAAGCCATACAGAGCTATTAACAGAGGAACACAGAGAATAGGGTGACATCTTAAATCTCACTTCTGCTAGGTGCAATTGTGCTTTATTCAGTAAAATCAGGAGCTGTGTTAAATTATGATTCTGTAAGTGTCTCTAAAAACCAGATGTAACCAGGTTTAAAAATTTAATTAATGAATATATTATTTTAACTTTATTTCCTACAGATTAGGCTGTTTATGTGTATTATCTTCTCAATGGCTACATCTGAAACAGAACAAGGGCTCCACACTGGTCAATGACTGTTTGTTACAATAGGGCCTAGCAAAATTTTTGCTCAAGGGAACTGTTTTCCAGGCAAAGCCCTGGCACAGTTCAAGTGATATTGCAGACCAAGAACAAGGGAGTTGTTAACAAGGAAGTATGGAGAAGCTGAACCCATTCTGGTAAGAAAGAGAGTGAAAAATACATGAATGTGAGCCTGGCCCTGCCCTTTGCCCTCACAGCCCAGGAATAGTCCCTGGCCATTTTTAGTTAATAATACAGATTTAGCTTATGCCTTGCCAACCAAGGCCCTCAACTTTTCTTACTTGTTTAAAAAACTTGGTGGCAGAAGGCTAGAGACTCTGGAAATGTTATGATTAAGGGAAAAGATTTCAGCATAAACTCTACTCATTATTTGTTACTATGCTCTAATATACATGTCCCAATCAAAGGAAAAGCTTCAATCAGGGATTGTATTTTCATAGAGTGCAGAGTCAATCAGCCATAAAAAATAAATCCATAGAAAATCAGGCTTTCTTAGTTCTGGTACTAATCATTTCACAGAAACAAAGCAGGATGACCTTCTTTCAAGCAGTGTCAGTGATGATGTATCTACTATCTCCTTTTTATGAAATACCTCAATGGCTACCTCAATGGCTACCTCATTTCCCCAGAACAGGGGAGACCTAGGGTCAGTGCTAGCTTCTGTCTCAGGGAATACAAACTCTCATCTCTCACCTCCCGGGCAAATGCAATAATCAACAAGATAGTTTATTTGGAACAGCAGGAAGTGTTTGTCTCTCACCTTGTTGATTCTATAGAGAAAAGAATTCAAAATTATCTGTGGTAGAGAAAAAGAAAAGGACAAGGAAAGTAAGAAAATGAGAATACGACTTTCTGGTTTATTGAACATTCCTCTTGAAACTGAGGAAGCTGCCAATATCAGGCAATACATAAAAGACAGTTAATCAATTTTATTCATGACCATTGCTTGTAAAACACAAAAAAGAACTTTAGAGAAAAGGCTGGAACTCAGATATCTCCTCACTAGTAAGTTCTCTGGTGATGACACTGAAGTTCAGCTTTGCAAAGAGGTACAGCTTCAGCAGCTGGGGTTGCAGATGCATAAACCCACACAAAGAAACTCAGCACGTGGCACTTGAGGGAGAAGCCACAGAATAACATTTAGGTTTCATTATGTCAGAGTGCAGTGAGGTCAGGCTGCTCACGAAGGGCTTAGGGCAGTCCCAGAGCCTACCATGACCTCAGTGATGGCTACACAGGGTCTGGACACAGTAGGCAGGACTGAGATCCAGTCAGGAACAAAGGAGACGCTCCTGACCAGGTTGGAGACCAGGCTGCAATGCGGGTGGCAAGGTCTGTCCAGGATAGACGATTCGAGGCAGGGCAGAGTAAGCTATGACACATGTCCCAGGGTCTGTTCAGAAGATGAGCTACTTACAGAGGTCCGTTCAGGGAGATGGACCTGGAGCCAGGCATACCTTCAGCATCACTGAGGCAGGGATGGATGGCCCCAGGCTGAGCTGATAGGGGCCCCTGGGGCCATGGGTAGGGGTACGGAGTCTCAGAGGCAGTTGGACAGGGACAGTAAGCCCCTTTGGAGGACTAAAATCTTGGACAGATTCCCATTAGGCAGACACCTTTGTAGCTGGGATCTACTGTGTCCTGTATGAATGGTCTAATTTCTGAGCTAAGGCAGAAAGAGGAAAACATCACTTTGCTGAGCAGAGAGGTATTAGGACAGCATTCTTGGATTTAGCCATCAGAAATCCCCCTCACTTCAGTGAAGGCTTCAGTGTTTTATTGCAAGTAAACATAATTCCCTGAGGCAATTCTGAACATTTCCTCCCTGTCCTGCAACATCCATGGCTGGAAAACCTGAGCCATTTTTAAATCCGCTAAAATCATGTAGGGAGGTAACATTGTGAGAACTTGGACTGATTTACCACCTTCCCAACACACTTATTTGTTCAGGGAAACACTGCTGGGGATAATATCAGACTAGCTTTCTATTGAGGAAATCCCACAAGAGAAAATCCTTTGTAAACTAGCCTGTATGAAATTTTACCTAGAAAAGGCAGACAGGAAAATGTTGTTAACACAAAAGATTTCCTCAACTTTAAATAAAATATAATTGGGGAATCCTTTACACTGTTTTATATGCTATAATTTAGCTCACTTTTTCACCTGTGTTGGAAAAAATAAAGTGGTATCAAGTCACAAAATTTTATTTCTAATATAAAGCTGCTACTACTACATACAAGACACTGTACTTTGTTTACTACAATTGAGCTTTTGCATTTGTAACATACAAAGGCCTACTGCCAGAATAAATTTCTTGTTAATTAAATATTTTAGGCTGGGATATAATCAAACAACAAGGTGTCATGACTGGAGATGGGGATGAAAATCTACAAAAAATTCCTGTTGGCACTGCTGACGGTTTGGAAGAGGGATTTCTACCCTTTACCCTGTAAAATTAAGCAGTCTTCTATCATAGAGGACAGCCAGCTTCTGAAATGTGCATTTCTAGTTTCAATGTACAGGAAAATGGAGCTGTATGACCCTTCAGCATGTTCAGCTAGTGATACCCCTGAGTAAATCAAAGCACTAAAGGTGTCTTTATTTTATCTGTGTTGCTCAAGACTCTCTAAAGCAGTGTCATGATTTAACCCCAGCTGGCAGCTAGGACCATGCAGCTGCTTGCGCAGTTCTCCCCCCTTCCCCCAGAAGGGCAGGGAGAAGAAGGAGAAAAGGAGGGGAAAGAGAAAGAAAAATACTCATGCGTTGTAATAAAGACAGTTCAATAGAACAATAACAGCAAAGGATGAGAATAATAACAACAATAATAATAACAACAACAATAGTAGTAGTAGTAGTAATAATAATAATAAAAATAATGACACAAGTCACCCAGTGAATTGGTACTTTCCTGAGCAGAGATCGCAGATTCCCTCCCCCTGGCCAACGCCCACTTGTATACTGAGCATGACATCTATGGTATGGAATATTCCATTGGCCATTCCATTGTTCTGTCTATGCTCCTTCTCAGCTTCTGTGGGAAAAGAGAGCTTGAAAAGTATAAACATGGCTTAGCAACAACTAAAACATGTGCATTCACTTAGAAAAAAAAATAACTCTCTCCCAGCTGAAACCAGGACGTGTCATTCTGCAGTCAGAAAGCTGGAAGATACGTTCTCTTGCGAACCTAGTAAAAGAGAAGGATTTTAATACTTTTCCTTTTTCCTCTATTCCCTTTCTTCCACTGTTACTTTTTTCAGCTACACTTTGTGTATTATGAGGACACAGCATCACTACTGTGGTGACTAGAGCATTCAACACGTAGAGAAACATTAAACGAAGAGCAAGGGTAAGATAAGCTTTTTTAACTTTTCAATTAAAAATAAATTAGAAACGACTATCTATTATTAATAGAGTGTGTAAGAAATGTTTTACAGTGATTCTCTCTCTTTCATCCTCTCAATTAATAACCATTTTGTGGCTTCCACAAGGTGTCTAGCATTCACAAGGCTGAAGACAATGCTTACAAATACTTAAAGGGAGGGTGCCAGGAGGATGGCACCAGTCTTTTTGCAGTGGTGTCCAGTGATAGGACAAGAGGTAATGGGCACAAACTGAAACATAGGAAGTTCCATCTAAACATGAGGAGGAACTTCTTTACTTGGAGGGTGGCAGAGAACTGGAACAGGCTGCCCAGAGAGGTGGTGGAGTCTCCGACTCTGTAAACGTTCAAAACCCGCCTGGACGCCGTCCTGTGCAACCTGCTCTAGGTGACCCTGCTTTGGCAGGAGGGTTGGACTAGATGATCTCCAGAGGTTCCTTCCAACCCCTGTGATTCTGTGAGTCTGTGATTCTGTGAAGACAGACTAGTTTAGGGGCTCACACAAGCACTCTCAGGCTCATCTGTAAATGAAATCAGTTCACTACGACATGTCACATGGAAAAATTCTAAATGGAGCTGGGGGACCTCAGGCGGTTTTGTAAAAATTGGACAAACAGTGCTTAATCAGACTACTTAGATTCAGCTGTGAATTAGGCTGAAACTTGAGAAAAGAATTTTCTCGTGCCATTTTTCATCTGGTAGTGTGTACCTGAAGAAGATGAGGGGAAACAAAAGTTGAGTAGAAATATACTGATGGAGCATCACTCATCATTTTGCTAAAAAGTATAACCTCATTAGCTGGCGGTTCTTTGCACTTCTTTGTCAAGTATGGACAATTTTTTTTGTCTTGTGTTTTTTGATTTACTCACAGAAATCTTTATGAAAGATGGAGTTTACTAAAACAGAGTATGAAAGCAGATTCACCTGTGCAGTTTGCTGCACAGCTAGATCTTGCATGGTGTGGCTTTAACTAATGTAGAACCACATGTGGGATTTTACTGACTCTGCTGTTCAAGAAGGCCTGAAATATTCTATAGCTGGTTAACAAAGACATTTGTTAACTTAGAGTGAAGACCAGACTAGATCTTTAATTTACATCCTTTAAATACAGAACAGGGGTTCACTGAACATAAATACACAAGTCGCTTGCTTTCCAATTTTCACTTTTCATTCTTCTGCTGCTGGTTGAAGTTAGGAAACTCTGGAGTAATTTTGGCTCCTGTGGATTGGAAATGAATCAGTAAACTCAGGTTTAATGGGAGGTTTACAAGTAGGCATTACTGGTGAAGAATACCTTAACTTAAAAATGATAGCCCTGCTGAAATAGCTATGCAGTTTGTTCTTTCCATCTTCTCTTTAGAGGTGTTTCTTACTACCTTTCCAGTTCTACCTCCCAGACCAGCATTCTGAAGACAAGACTTAGAAAAGTACTGTTCTTCTTTATTATTAGAATAATCTTTAACAACAGTTAGCTTTATAAGAAAGAAGATGTTTCTACAGTACATTGCAAATCAAAACCAGTACATCTGTTAACCAAAGTGACTTTATGTGCTTCCATTTTTTTGCTTAGTTATAAAACTTTATATATTTATAAAGAATTTATATATTTCATTGCCTACACAGAAGTGATTCAAATTGTTCAGGTTTTATTTCACATGATAGTAAGCCGCAGGACTGATTGCTTCTAACTGTAGTCTCATAGGTAAACTTACAAATCACCGTACAATGGTGTTCAAGGAATTCAGTTTGTAAAAATATATAACTGAGGCTTGGTTAGATCTTATTGTCAAGTCTAATGACATTATGCAGAAACACTCTTCTCTCTTGCCTGAAATTTCACAAATTAATTAATAATCAATGAGAAGAAGAGAGAAGGTTTCAAGGAGATTCTAGAAATTAATTTCTAATCAGAGAAGATGAATGAATGCTTCAATAGAAGAAGAGGTATAAAAGGATGAATGCTATGAGATGCCAATAAACTCACCTCTTCAAAACTGGTGTGGTTGCTGCTTCTAGCAGGTTACCAGTTTCGTATCACCACATTTTCTATGGAGAGTCTTTTCATGAACTCTGCTGCTTCCTGCCTCCATGCAGACAGGAATCTTTTTATGATATGTACTTGGCACGTGGATCACATCACTCTGATTTCCATTAGGTTCAGCAAATGCTATGACTGAAGTTCTGTAATGTGTGATCGGCCTATAATCTAAGACACTGCCTGGCTCCCTGTCATCAGCCTCAAAGTATTATCTGGAGACCTGTATGTTCATGATGGTAGAAGGCTTAAAAGGTAATGAAACCAGAATTTGATAGCCAGTGTTTAAAGATACAAAATGAGAAACACCCACTCTGTTGTCACTTTACCTGATGCAATGCCTAACCACTGTGGGCACAACAGCTTGCCACATTTAGCTTTGCTAAAAACTGTTGATGTAGACTAGTGACTCAGACTTGAGAATAATAAACCACTCAGCACACAGCTGATTCCAAAGCAAGAAATCGTCAAAAAATAGGCATTATATTTAGTACATACTTTCCATAGATTTGTCTGATAAATTTCCTCATAGCAGCCGTGTTACAAACATCTCAGAGATTCCTTGCCTTTTGTACATGTGAATTTTCCATTTTCATAATCACTCAGTGGCTAGATCACTCACTAGTGGGAGAGGGATATCAGGAAGACTGACTCAAGTTCCCTCTCCACCTAAAGAGATTCCTTCACATGTCTGCCATAGAGTGTCCTCAGCAGACAATAGCCACTCTGCCACAATAATTTTTCTTCCTCCTGATGAAACTGCTCTACTGTGCAATAAATAATTGTAAGTTGTTGGAAAGAATAAGGGGAGAGAAGACAAGAGTAAGATGACAAAAGACGGAATAAAGAGAGCAAACTGGAATACGGCTCTTCAGTCTGTCGATTAGGGTACTGAATTATTGCTGCTGTTTGCCTCTATTTGGAAGATAGACAAGGATGCAAATTTTTTGATCCTTTTTTCTCAACTCTCCACCAAATACCTGGTGTCGGATTCTCAGGAAAAGCTATCAGCGTAGATCAACTTGGGGTCTGATCCAACATGTGACATGATAATCATTATTACTATTATTTCTATAATTATTATATACAAGGAATATATTATTATTGCCAAGTTCTTTAAGTTATGAAATTCTTTGAATTTTCTAATTTAATTTTTAAGACACCTGAGAATAAAATGAGAATATTCTTACCTCACACCCAGTTAAAAAAAAAATATTAAAATGCATATGTATATATGTTATATATTATATTAAATATTTATTTTTTAAATAAATGAATAATTGCAAATGAAGACCTTTATGTCAAGGCCTGAAGAAAGGCCTTGCATATCTTTTATTGCAGGAATTGTTCAAGAACAGTTCATCCTTGTGAAAATAATTACGTCCATAAAGTTAATTAGCTGTTTAAGTGCTGGCTGCATGAGGTAGCACTGCCCAAGGGCAACCTAGCATTCATGAATCAGTGTAATTCATACACGTCCATCTCAGTTCTTTCTACCTTTTTGATATTTTATGGCCCTGAGTACCCCCTTTTTTAGCATGGAATCATTTGTCATGCAATCATAGCGAGGAATGTTAGTTTTATTGAACATACCTAGGACTGCTCTTTTCTGAGGCTTTTTTAAAAAAGTTCCAGAGGTCTGTTTGTAAATGTTTATCAAATATTCCAAGTCTTTCATAGCTAGCCAGAAGTCCTTGCTATTTAAAAGAAGGACAGCCAGAGAATATGTGTTCATATATGCACTTTGAATATGGCAAAATTTGTGATGAAATAATAACCTATCAGCCTTTTCCATACGGAACCAATTCAGACACAGTAAGCAACTCATTGGCTAATCTGTCCATTGGCAAGAACTTGCTTTAGGTCATACATAATGCAGTAGTAGTTTCTTCTGACATTAAGAGATGAAATTTTAATTCTTAAAAAAAAAAAAAAAAAAAAAAAAAAAAAAAAAAAAAAAAAAAAAAAAAAAAAAAGAAAACAAACCAAAAAAAACTGTTTAAAATGTCTTAAGGACAACAGTCCCTACCCGAGTCTCTTTTGTACTAAAGTCTGAACTTTTAATGGCTGAAGAGCCTAAATTACTTGTGAATGGCACTGGGCACTATGCACAGCCATTTGCAAATGGAGACAGAGCAGAGTAGCCCTATGGAAAGTGCCCTGAAGCAAGAAGGTCAGGATTTCCTTGAGACAACAATGGCTGCCAAGCAGGGATGGCAGCATTACAAACCTGGTGTCCCAGGGCTCTGCCACTGCAAAAGTAGCTGGCACCTCCATAAAATGTTTCAGCCTACCTAAGATCTGAAATCTCTCAATTTTTCTCTCTCCTTCAGGGTCATGAAAGTATTTTACTTCAAAGGGGAAATGTAAAGAGCAAAGAAGCTTCAGAATGAGACTTCATCCATCCAAAAAGGGACCTGAATCCTAGTCTTCTCTGTTCAGGGTACAGAAGTAGCCTCAAGGTACTACCGGGCAAAAGATACCCCAGTTTCTATTTCTTGTGGAATCTGATTCTTGGTCTGAAAATACCTATTATATCAGACTGAGGAGGTACTGATCGAACTTAGATTTCTATGGGCTTGCCTTCCACATGTGTCTTCCCAAACTGACTACACTAATGTGGCTTACACCTGGGTGAATTGCCCCACTTCCTTACAGAGCTTGTAGGTGTGGATCTAGTTTAGGTACATGGTAGTCAAATATTCTGTGGAGATAAAACTGTCACAGATAGAATGATGCACCTCACTCGTAAGAGAGAAGCAGCAATATGTTTATTGTTATAAAAACAATTATTTAATAAAGTTGATAATAGATGTGACAGTTTCACAAGATTCGAGATGGCAAGATACACTTGGTTGTTTACTGCATAGAGGTCAAGGTCAGACAGAACTGTTGGGCAGACCCTCCCGTTGAGTCAGGGTTTCAGAAACGACCCTCTTGATTTCTAAACTCCTTCTCAGAGAGGAGTCTAGGTGCAGCTGGATCCAATCCTAGTCCCAGACTTAGTCAACAGTTTACATCTAAAGGATTATATGTGCACAATCAATCCTTTATATCACTCAGCTAAGATTTCCAAGTTCAGCATGCTTTTAGTCACTTACCAAGGATCTGCTGTGTCAAGGAATCTATCAGCCTCGAGGAATAACCTTGAGCAGCGTCCTGACTCAAGGGGAGATCTTGGCGTGCAGCCCGCTGCCATTCAGGAGAGCTCAAAGGGTTCTTGGGCTGTGCAATATTTATGGGGGTAAGATGATTGATCTGTAGTCATATTTGCATATTGACCACAGAACCAGCATTGCTCAAGTTAGCCCTTGGCTATTGTGTTGTTATCTGTCTCCCCGGAACCACATTGAGCCCTGGATGCTGCCATCATGACTACAAGCACCCATTATGACCACCATGGGTGGTTATCACTTGGACAGCGTTACAGGAGATAAAGATCAGGTGGTGCCTGGAGGGGGGAAGCACACCATCACAAAAACTTAACTGGTTTGCACAGTCAAGATTTAGCTAGCAAAAAACTTTTAGTCATTTCGGGAATTTTAGCAGAAAATCTTAATTACTCATAGATTTTAAGGTTGGGCAGCAGAATGTTGAGTGGGATCTCTGAGAATTTAACTAAAAGTTATGCATATGGTAAGGCAGGTACTTGGGATGTAGATACCCAGATTCCTGTTTAGATAAACTTAAACACCCATTTTAAACTGGAAGTCTTTACTACTGTCTTGTTTCATTCATGACACATAAATATTGCCTCTTCCTTGATTCGCAATGTCTACATCTGATAGATAAAAAGAAAATATAATATTTGCTGGTGTAAAATGTAAGCTTGAGCACATACAAGTACATATTCTGATGATATTGTCAGGGAATGAGATACCCAAATATTAAAAATAATTAATAACAAGGACTCATTTTGGTTTTTAAGGTGCCCTTTGTGAATGTCTACAGCAAAAGAAACTGGTTTATTGTCAAGTAACTTCAAAATTAATACTTTTTGAGGGATACATTCAATATTTGAAAAATAACTCCACCAAATTCAAAGCTGTTACATCGCGTCTTAGCATTTACCAAAGTGTTCTCCTAAAAATTAAAAAAAAATAAGTTTATATGAATATAGTAATTATACAGATGAATAGCTTACCAAAACATCCTGATTGCACACTTATTTGTGAAGTTGATATCACACTTCATATCACAATATTGCTATATATTGTCATGGTAACACTTAGAGCTTTTTCCTGTGGCTGTGATTTCACCATCATGTCTGTTTCGTATGACTTCAGGCTTCAATGGAAATGCTTTTTTATAATACCTTCTGTCTTTTTATAGTTCTTGTAATACTTGACAGTGGGACATAAATCCACGTTGATTCTGCAACTGCATCTACACTATATGTGAAACACACATATATGTGAAACACTGGGACCGAGGCAGGTGAATTACATTTGGATTAAAACCTCCTACTCCTTTCTCCCAAGAGTTTAATGAACTAATGAGTTAATTAGGACACTAGCTTACAACGTGGCTGCAAAAAGTTTATTGACTATCAGTGAGTAATTTAAGAATGACTGATGTCCATTGGCTTAAACAGATGGAGCCTTCCTCTGTCCAGACAGTAAACAAAATATGTCAACCCTTGTTTGAATTTCCTTATTATCTATTAAGAAAAAAAGCTGTTTGAAAACCACAGTCCTCACTAATGATAGCGCAGGGTTCAAAAATGTCAAAATTATGATCCATACAAACTTGTATGTTGAAAACCATGCTTTATACAAATTTATACAAGAGAATAGTGCATGTGAACCATACTGTCATTCGATGAAGGCTAGACAGGAAGAGAACCACATCGCTTTGCAAATGGGCCAAGTCTGAAATGAATCCCTCTAAAAATGGCTTTACATCTTACAGTTGGAATCTCATGTCAGCTCAACCTGTTAGTGATCCTTCAACAGATATAGGGATACAGACTTTTGAATTGACAGTCAAGAGTAAATTTTGATGGTCAATGGAATTAAATATAAACAAGAAATATCTATCAGAAGGAGATATTATCTTTTCTATAATAATCTAATGTTTGGAAAATTTAGGAAGTAATAGATTTTCCTTCTAAGGCTTCTAAATTTGAGAAAGCTTGTGACTGATGATGCACAATTCCCAGAAAAGTGTCTTAACTACTAAGTCACTGGCACAGAGACATCTGGGGAGGAGGGCAAGATGCTCTTTATCCATCCTGTTGAAATTATCCTGTTGAAATAATTGAAATATGTGTAGACAGTGAAAAATTAATGGGACCTGAGAAAGAGACAAAAACAGGAGGGGCAGTCAGAGAGCTGGAGAGACAAAACCAGAGAAAACTAGAGGAGCCCAGCTTTGAAGTCCAGCAATACATTCCAAATGCCCTCCCTTTGGAGATGGCTGTTGAGTGGCTTGCCTAATAGATATTTTGATTTCTATTCTCAAGTGCCTAATCTATGTGACATATTCTAAAAAGAACTGGTAGATCTACCTCACTTTTGAATTATGCTCTTGGACCTGAATGCTTAAAAGTAAGGCATGGTATTGTCATCTTTATGCCTGTTCTCTGACTCACTTCTGCATCCAAAGTCAAACACTCATTCAGAGGGCCTTACCTTGTATCTTACCTCAAAACCATGAAAACCCATTATTTTGGATCAGGCCCCTAGAACAGCATAAAACTGAAGTGAATAGAAATTACAGATATCATAACTCTGATAAATCAGCTATTTAATTTGGTATCTGAAAAAAAAAAAAAGGCTTGACTTTTGGCACATTTAAAAATGTTATCTTTCTGCTTAAAAAGTTTGACTTAAAAAGATAACTTCTGTTCCCCAGTCCTCGTTACAAGAATGAAAGAAGTATATATTGGTTAACTGTCTGCCACTATACTGTATTCTCTTGTGTTGTATTTACAAAGAAGCAAGAATTGTGTTGGTGCAGAGGAGATCAATAAGAAGTCTGTTATCAATCTACTAGCAAACTTTGAAGTTAGAAAAAAGGAGAACTGTATTGCTTTCAAACATCCTTGACAGTTTAACAAAGATGTAGCAAAGACAGAGAAAGAGATGGGGAGGAGCTGTAATGACTGCCCTTGGTAGCAAAGAAAAGAAGAATGACTCAGGTGCTGAAGAGTTACATGAACCACATAGTTTCATCCTTCAGAGGTTGAAAAGTTCAGGGCTATTAGCTATTTTCTTCTGCTGACAATGAACAAAAGAACAAAGCAAGAAACAGAATATCTGTCCAAACAGACTTTCCTCTTTTATTGGCCCAACAGCTTTACTTTCATCTAAGAAAGCATGGAATAATGGAGCACGGAGTCATGAAACATACAGTCTTTAGCCTTGAAAAAGAGATTTGCTAAGCCTTTAAAACAAAAACTCTTGATCTTTTTAACGTGTAAGCCACATAGATAGCAAAACACATCACAGTGTGATATAAAGTAAAAGCACACACATATTTGTTTTTCTCAAGCAAAATTTTCTCTTACAGCACTGAACAGTTCCCTCCAAGAAGTGAATTTTGCAAGAGGCAGAGCTGATTTTGCTGTCATTTTAACCCTTTAAAGAAAGAAGCAATCTAGTAACTATCTGATTAAAATAAGGAGGTAGCTAAGCTGGACATAGGGAGCTCCGAAGCATTTTATTGTCTCTCACACAGTGCCTCCATGGGGTATTATTAGATGTTCTGGGATTGCATATGTGCTGTATGGTCTCTTTGCTGGAAACTGTTCTCCTGACCACAATATGATACTGAGATTAGCATCATTGCAGGTCTTTTTCCTCAGGGAAAGACTTTTGGCCCCAGAATCTTAAGAGTTCCTGCATGCTTTTAATCAAAGGTGCAGCTTGTGTCTCTTGTGTTCTTCACCTAGCTTCATATGAACAAATCTGAAGAAGCAGCACACTCAGCATCTGTGGCAGTTTCCTTACTTTGGAGGAACATGCAGTATGAGCTTTGCATTTCATTATGATTATGAATTGTTAATCAAACTCCATAAGCATGCAAAATATTAGACCTTGAAAAATGAGGTCGTATTTTTTGCCTTAATGTTTGCAGACAGAGAGGTAAGTATGTTCGATTGTATGAGCATGTATTTTTCAGGTTTATTGCACCATTTGGGGGAGCTGTTTCTCTGTGGTTCTTCCCTGCTAGAAATGAAGCTCCATTTTGGCCACTTGTGTCAGTGACAAAGAATCAGAAGCACAGATGAGGTGAAAAGAGCTAATGTGACTGAACAGATGAAATTGGAAAAAATAAGGCCTAACCTTGGGGATATATATCAGATGATTTGGGGGTGAGGGGAATAGATAAATGGTCTGTTTCAACAGAGGAAGAAGGAAGTCCTAAGTAGCATTCAGAAGAAGGAAAGAGTTGAAGAGTTGGAGTTGTAGCTTGACTGCTGCTGCTCAAACAGCTGTCCTGAAGCAGCAGAGAAGTGTTACCAGGAAGGAGATTACTGGACATATGCAAGTCCAGAGGAAAAGGAGGTCCTGAAGAGACATGTATGTGTTTGGGTGAGGATACACTGTGGAGCTGAGGGAGGAAAAGATGGATTTGGTGTGACAGATGTGTAAGTAAGGTATCCACTTTATATATGCATTTTTCCCTGTTTTTATCCCCCTAGGTCTGCAGTAGTATCAGGAGAATGCTGCAAACTGTAAGCTGAGATTAAAAAATTTACATCCTTTTGTTAACCAAATGACTGATACACTAAAAAAAAAATTATAAATCCAAGAAAAAACCCACACTTTTACCAAAAAAAACCCCGAACAAAACACCAAACAGAAGAATTAACACAAATGAGACTGTGGAAGTGTGAGTGGAAACTTGTAGGGATAAATACAATTTAACCAGACAACCAATAATAAGTTCTACAACTCCATAAACATAAGCTGAATGTGCATGAACTGGGCCTTTCTGTTAAAAGAGGGAGCAGCAATTAATTTACCTGTAAAAGCTGATTACTACTTCTTTCCTCTCTCTTACTGCTTTCTCTCCCCCAGCTTCTGCACAACCAGTGCATAAGTATGCCTTTTTTACCATGTTGTTTCCCATCTCTTGCTAAGTCCTTCAAAGTTGGTGCCGCAGATACTGAGTGAGAATGTAGGCCATTAATTTACTGCGAAAGTATAGCAAAAGGCACAGATAGCATGACTTCCTCCCCTTCATTGCACTCACTACCAGAGGTCACATGGACAAGAGCTTTGATTGTATTTTTCACTGTTAGATGAAATTAAAAAAAAAAAAAACCCACACAAAAAACAACAAAACCTCTTAGTATTTCCCTTATACTAGCTTAGAATCAAAGTTCCCTGATTATTCCTTGCTAGACCTGCTGCTCACAAACAGAGATGATCAGGTGGATGATGTGGTGGTCGGAGGCCCTCTTGGGCTTAGCGACCATGAAATGATAGAGTTCTCAATTCTTGGTGAAGTAAGGAAGGGGGTCAGCAGAACCACTACCATGGACTTCCAGAAGGCAGACTTCAATCTGTTCAGGACACTTGTTAAGAGAGTCCCTTGGGAGACAGTTCTGAAGGGCAAAGGGGTCCAGGAAGGCTGGACATTCTTCAAGAAGGAAGTCTTAGAGGCACAGGAGCAGGCTGTCCCCATGTGTTGTAAGACAAACCGGTGGGGAAGACAACTGGCCTGGCTGAAGAGGGAGCTTTTGCTGGGAGTCAGGAAAAAAAGGAGAGTTTACCACCTTTGGAAGAAGG
>VYXH01007517.1:94149-116708 GCA_013397275.1 Burhinus bistriatus
ACTGTTGTCTAGACAGCCGATATGGGATGGCTATTAATTCAGCTAGTTATCACTTTCAGTAAAGAATTCCCTTCACAAATGTGACAGGGGTGTCACCACTTTTTCAATCTCTCAAGTCAAATTAAAGACTCACTTGTTTTCCCTTTGCTTTGCAGTTTTATCTCCTCATAACAGACTGCACCATACAATTAGTATAGACTTAAAAAATCCTGGAACTCTGTGGCAGGATGAGAGAACCACCTTAGTTCTTCCTATTGTTGAGGGAATATCACCATTCAAAAGACAAAATGTTTTCAATGACAGAAAGAGAATTTTTGATCAGACAAATAAAATGCAGGTTTTCATAAAGTTAATTTTTTTAGCAAATTGTTGCAGTTTTCTAGACTCAGTAATGACTCGAGTAAAAGTAAACTTGGACAAGAAGTTCAACTGTAGAATGAGTTTTTGAGGAAACCAGACTAATCAAAAGTCAAAACTCAAGTATCCCATCTTCAGCAAAGCTCTTTCACCACAACAAGATATTTTAACAATTGTTAACACTCCTCAGGATTCTTACCATTTCTCACCGGAATTGCCTCACCTGGAAATACAATTTGTGGCAATCAAAGAAATAAGGAGATTAGAAGATTTAGTAGAGCACATTAGATATTTTGCTATCAATACTTAATTTGGATGTACTTGTGATAGGTGCGATCAATGAGTGAACACAAAGATATGAATCTAATCCCAGCACCGAAAATTTTGCTCATTTTCCAACTCCGGCTGTGACTGAAGGTCAGAGAGTTCGCTGTCCGGGGAAGTGCATGGAGGCAGTGCTAGGAAGAGTCTGGGATGGTAATGCCCTCATTCCTGCTGCTAGGACAAGCCTCTGGACCCAAGACTGCAGAAGCCTTTGGGACAGGAAGATCACTGCAATAGAACAGCAGTTCCTTGCAGGTAAGCATCAAATAGGAGAGCAGAAGCTTGTGGTCTCCTCTTGCATCCTTGTTAATGATTTTTTAATTAATCACTAAAGTGATTATACAAAATACTGGTTATAGAACAAATAAACTACATTAGAAAAAGATGCCTAAACCACGATATAGGGGCCTTAGTTGAAGTCTTCATATGCCCCAGACACCTGTTTCCCTCTTCTCTATGATGTGTTGCATCAGAATCTGCAGTAGGCGTTCAGAATGGGTTCATGACTGTCAGGAACTGGAAGATCTGATCTCTCATTTCTTAATTGAGTTCTCTAACTACTCAAAGTAATGAGCAACTTCTTCCCATAAACTCATACTATAAAATGAAAAAGTTATTAATGTTTTTGCTTTCTGTCCCAGTCCTGTTTGTGCATTTTAGATGCCTTTCCAGTGTACATAGGAAAATGACCCTATGACCCTTCTTCAAAGATGCGCATGCTAATATGACTTGCTTTTAAATCTTGGTGGGTCTCAAGCTGAGACAGCTTTTGGGTTGAACAGGGAAAAGCCTTTCTATTGTTGGATACTTCAGATCAAATGACTGTGGCACAAAGCAGGGAATGAAGTAATCTCTGAAATTCAATTGGGACTTGGCTGTCCAAACTCAACATGAATACTATGCAATGGACCTCCATCTTTTCTAGTGCCTGGCTGCATTCCCAAAGTCACATTTCCTATCGGTTTGCCTGATAACATCATTTTCATATACCAGATACTGTGTTCCTCTTTTTAGGAATATGGAATGTAAATAATAAATTGCTGGGTTTTTTGGTTTTGTTTTGTTTTGTTTTTTAATGGTATTGATTTTTTTTTGTTATCTTTTGAAATATTGTGGTCCACATCTATATTAATTTGTAAAGCTTTGTTCTTGGCAAAAGGGCTAGAAAATGGAGTAAGCAATATTCCAGCATCCTATTTAAACTGGAGTGCAAAGTGATTTTTATAAATCCATCTTGCTGCTTTTATAACTTTGGCAGTAAAAAGAAAGTTATTATAATGTCCTAGTTGCATACCAACAGCCCTTGTCAATACTACTTGTAAGGACAAAACAAAAGCATAAAGTTAGAGATAAGAGGTAAAGCATCTTTTACATATGAAAAAGGCGTCCAACTAATTCCCAAGTCTACTAGTATGGATTACCTATTCAATTGTTTTTAATTGTAGCTGATTGAGGAACAATTCCACATGTGATCTCAAGCCTTTTCTCTCCTTATAAGAAATTTGCAACAACCAACCACATAGTGTTCATTATGAAGATTTATCTGAGAATACTAGAATGACTGAAAACAAATAAAACCCTTTGGGAGAAACTGCTGTAACAAATATTGGGGAATTTACAGTTTATGTGAAATACTTCCAGATTACAAGAATTCGCACCCTCATCACCTTGTCATATCCGCTTTTCTGCAAACTATGGGCTCCATATAAGCATATCTCTAAACTCTCATATGTAACATCTAGGTGTCCCATTTTGCATGTCAGACTCCTTGTGTTTTTTTCCACAGACTTTGCACATATATCTGCTTTGACATAGTTAATGCTGCTTAGTTGCATTCCCTTGACATACTGTTGGAAGACCATATGCTCCAAACTGTTTTCTGATTTGCCATTGCACGAAGTATTTTTATTTAAACTATTAAAGAGAAGAGAATCCTAAATAACGCCTGGGAAAACTGGCACAACCTGTGGACTTGATCCTAGCTTTCACTGATGCTCTTCCAATGGAAAGTTAGATACATTTTTTTTTTTGCTTGGCTGTGTTAAAGCTTTCTGACTCCACAGTCAGCCACATGTGAGGATGGAAAGAATGTATACTTAATATTCCTTTCTTCCTGACTAGGTGATGGGTAGAAAAGAGAGACAAGCAAAAACTGGTTGAAACCTAGGCTTTTCAGCTTCTGCTTCCTATGTGGAAGAAATAATGTGCTTTAGCAGGGATGTTATAACTACAAAAGTGCAGTAGTAAATATCATTCTTTGAAGCGGCTGTGCTGCAGATGCATTTCTTTCCTGAAGCTCCTCCTTATTTTATGTAGCAACACATTTATTCACACTCATTGCATTAAGTAAAATACTTTTCTAAGTTTACAGTAGCGAAGTTGCAAAGTGTCTTCCATCATAATTGCATTTTGAGTAATACAGAAAGGTTTCAAAAATATTTCTAGCAAAATTTTATGTAGTGAAGATTCACTACTCTTGTAACATGTGAGCAAGAGCTCTTACACAAGTTTTAATTCATGTTACCCATTTTTTTAAAAACTTTTTAAAGACTGCTAACCACATTTATTTTAAAGTGCAGCAGAGAGCTGATGAGGTGAGAGCAAAGAAAATTAGATCTTGAATTGCTGACCATTTTAATATTTTCCTTTTCATACTAAGAATAATTTCAAAAAAATTGGAAAGCCTTTACTGCAGTATGTGTCCAAGTCAAAAGAAAGGAGTTCCTGGAAAGCTCCATAGCAATCTCTGTTTTAATACATTCAGCGCTATGAATTTTCCACTTTCTGGAAGTCTGAACAGTGATCTTGCATCAAGAAACCAATTAAGCAAACAAAGAGTACAAAACCAGATGGCAAACACAAGATAAGAGTGATATTAAACTTGATTCATCAAGTTGTTCTTAGTGTTAGCAGAAATGACCTTAAAAATGGATTTTATTATCTTGGCTTAAAACCAATTAAGAACGAACCTATATAAATCAGAGCACTGTGAGAATAAGAAGTATAAACTGAACTAAGATTATATTTTTCCAGAGAGACTTCCAGATAGATGATCATGACATTATTTTTAGTCAGTTAGAGCCACAATATGTTAACTACAAAAAGTTCTGAATGAAGCCCAACTTCTATGAAAACTATATTTAGTTTTAGCATTAGCAAAAGAAAGCAAACGATCTCTGTCTATTGGATTATACATGAAGATCAAAGATTGATCCAAAGCCTTTTTTACTTAACACTGAAGGGGAAATGATCAGTTTTAATTTTATCCCAATAAATGGTTTAACTTCCATTTCATTTAGGGCCAACATACAGTCACAAAGAATGAATTATCAGTTGGCTTTCGGTACTGTCATCAGTCTGGAAAAGCAATGAACAAAAAATACTCAGTTTCAATGGTCTTTTGCCTTTTGTTGTTGTTGTTGTTGCTGAATTGAGAAACCACAAGAAATCAGTTTTTACCTACGTATAATATTCCATGAGACACAAAAGATTTCAAGTCAGCTGTAAAAAGAAAGCTGAAGATAACTAAGGCTTGCCTTTCCATGAGGAGATAAATGAAGCTTTCCTCCTCTCCTTCTCTCTGAAAAGATAGCATTAAGGACATTCACTTAGACCAGGGTAGTCATTTTCTTCCACAAATCACTGGATCTGAACTTGCCTTTTTGGAAATTTTCTTAAACATCACCCAGAAGAGAGAAGAAAAAGCTGGTTTCCTTCAGTTTTGTGTTGGGAAAGAGTTCTCCACCTTCATTGGAGCAGGGACTGGATAACAAGTATCTCACATCCTGATGTCCTTTGGTATCTGCTGGGTGTCTATATACCCATCTGGTGAATTTGATTGATCAGGAACTGTAACAGATGACAGGTGAGAACTGGTCCAGAATAGTAGCCATCCAGATGGAGCTATCCAGAAAGTGATTAGGTCTTGTAGTAAAAATCCTACCTATGAAACGATAGAGCCATTTCACTTGTATAGGAATACTAAAGTATTTTGTAAAAATTGGAATAGCTCCAGTGAAAGAGAGCTCTGCTGCAGAAAACCTGAGACCCTAGTGTGTAAAAACTTCACCTGTGAGTTAGGGGATCAAAGTTCAAATCTTTGGCCTGAAGCAGGAAGAAAGTGAATCTGAGGTCATTTCTCTTACCTCTCAGGCAGGTACCTTAATCACATGGACATGATGTATTCTAAAGAAGCATTGCCTCATGTTGGAGCTAATGGACTTAATTAATGTTTGCTTCACTGAAGGGAAGTTTCTGCAGCTCCATAAGCATTAAGTAGTGTCATCAATCCTTAGCTAAAGCAGACTTCAGTAGTTGTCTGACTATAGCGTTATCTGACCCGTCTCTGGTTCCTGAACAATGCTACATATGCATTAATGTCCAACTGGGCAAAAATACATTGTTTTGTCTCATGTGCCCAGGCATATGGCATCAGAATGGTAACTTACCCACAGTCAGAGAGGAAGTACTGCACCCAACTTGAAGATACTTGGCACAGAAGGGCTCTCTCTATGACTACAGGCACAGAAGGTCAATAAAGCCTTCTCCTTTAGAGGGCAAGTATCAGCTGAATGACACAGTATTGGTTTCCAGGTTTTTCTAATAAGGGTCTCACAGAGGCAAGATCTCCTAACGTGACCCCAGAATGGCTAGCATGTTGTTATGGTTTGAGAAACCCACAACAATTTATTGTCGTTTAGACAATTATTCTGTTACCCGATGACCCCTCCCCGCCCAGGAAGAGGGAATCGGGAAGAAAACCAGGAAACCCAGGGATTGAAATATAAACAGATCTAACAGAATGAGACTAAATAACTAACAGTAATAACACTAAGGAACCAATAGTGATCCTGATACCGATCTAAAGATATATAAGGATTATACTCAGCCAACTATATCAGTAGGAAGCTGTACACTCCCAGCAGTTGACAGTGAATGTCGGACACTGCGAGTGCTACGGCTTCGGGAGGAAGGGACGGCCTCAAGGGTCCGGCACCGGGGCAAAGAGTTCTCTGGATCACCACCATCAAGGGAGAGACCTTCCTCCTCAGCAAACTTTCTAATTTATATTGAATGTGACGTTCATGGTATGAAATAATCCTGTTGGCCAGCTTGGAACAAGTGCCCGGGTCTCGCTCCTCCTCATCCCAGCACCTGGTTAGCCTGAAAACACTGAGACCTTGACACCCACACACCATAGCTGGCTATAAAGTAAATATTTTCACAAATGCAGACACTAGAGTCTTCTAAAAGTACAACTTTCCCAAGCATTAGAAAAGAAACTAGTCCTGGGTCGCTCAAACCAGGACACATGTCTAAGTTGTGTATTTCCACCTTGTTAGGATCTTGCAGTGCTATTACAAACCTGCCATTCAAGAGTAAGGCAGGTACATGCCCATGTAAAACAACCTGTCAAATCTTAGTGCAGGTATAAACACACGTAGGGAGGGAAAACATTTTGCTGAACAGAAAGAAGCTATGTCTTTGTCCTCTAACAAGAGCAGCTAGCATCCTGCATCCCATAATTAAAATAGTATATGATTTTCAGCCCACAGCTCACGAGCTAGGTTTGCAGTTACTTGCAGTAGTTAAATATTGTGAGAGAAAAACTAGCAGAGATGACAGGAAAAGGAATTTTCTGTCTAAGATGAACTTTAAAAATATTAATAGTCTTGTTAGTTGGTATTTGTGGTACTAGCTGCTAAGCTTTGATCATTTTGCTTTTTTATATTTTGTACTACTACATCTTCATTTAGAAAGTGACAGGCAGTGATAGAAGCACGAAAGAGATCTTTCATGATTTGGAGAACTGCAGACTTTTCTTATGAAAGATACAAGTATTTTAAAAACAGCTCTTTTACTGTCATTTACAAAACCATATCAGAATAAATTTATAGTGCTAGTGTCAAGGTTTGTTATTCTTGGTTGTACCAACACAAAGTAAAGGACTGCTCAGCCTGCTTTCTTTGCATCAATAAAAAAGTGCCACTCTAAGTTAGAATTGCTTTAAAGGAATTCTAATTATTAGAAATACAGAAGTAAAATGTTAAGATGGGTATTTTAATCAAGTTTACAAAGTAGCTAAACTCTTGCAATTTCTTCTTGTACCTCATGTAAATTTTTTCTTATCATAGAATTATAGAATGGTTAGAGTTGGAAGGAACCTTAAAGATCATCTAGTTCCAAACCCCCTGCCATGGGCAGGGACACCTAGCACTAGACCAGGTTGCTCAAAGCACCATCCAGCCTGGCCTTGAATGCTTCCAGGGATGGCGCCTCCGCAGCTTCTCTGGGAAACCTTTTCTACTGCGTCACCACCATCACAGTAAAGAATTTCTTCCTAATATCTAATCTAAATCTACCCTCTTTCAGTTTGAAGCCATTACCCCTTGTCCTATCACTACACTCCCTGATAAAGAGTCCCTCCCCATCTTTCCTGTAGGCCCCCTTTAAGCACTGGAAGGCAGCAATAAGGTCTCCCCGAAGCCTTCTCTTCTCCAGGCTGAACAACCTCAACTCTCTTAGCCTGTCCTCATAGGAGAGGTGTTCCANCATCTGTGTTACCAACAAAGATGTTAAATAGTACCCCTTGCAGTACCTACCCCGGAGGAATACCACTCGTCACTGCTTGCCACTTGGACATCGAGCTGTTGACTGCAACTCTCTCAGTGCAGCTATCCACCCAACTCCTTATTCACCAAGTTGTCCATCCATCAAATCCATGTCTCTAATTTAGAGACAAGGCTTTCATGTGGGACAGTGTCAAATGTCTTACACAAGTCCAGGTGGATGATGTCAGTTGCTCTTCCCTTATCCACCAATGCTGTAATGTTGTCATAAAAGACTACCAAATTTGTCAGGCACGATTTGCACTTAGTAAAGCCATGCTGGCTGCCACTAAGCACCTCCTTATTTTCCATGTGCCTTTGCAGAGTTTCCAGGAGGATCTGCTCCATGATCTTACCAGGCACAGAGGTGAGACTGACCGACCTGTAGTTCCCCGGGTCTTCCTTTTTGAAAATGGGGATTGTTTCCCCTTTTCCAGTCAGTGGGAACTTCACTGGACTGCCATGACTTCTCAAATATGACATAGTGGCTTAGCAACTTCATCTGCCGGTTCCCTTAGGACCCCATGGACTTGTACACCTTTAGGTTGCTCAGATGGTCTTGAACCTGGTTTTCTCTTACAGTGGGTGGTTCCTCATTCTCCCAGTCCCTACCTTTGCCTTCTGCAACTCAGGCAGTGTGGCTAGAGCCCTTGCCAGTGAAGACTGAGGCAAAAAAGTCGTTGAGTACCTCAGCCTTCTCCATGTCCCAGATGACCAGGTCTCCCGTTCCCTTCCTGAGAGGGTCTACATTTTTCTTAGTCTTCCTTTTGTCACTGTCATACCTATAGAAGCTTTTCTTTTTGTCCTTGATGTCACTGGCCAGATTTAACTCCATCTGGGCTTTGAGTTTCCTAACCTGATCCCTGGCTGCTCCAACAATTTCTCTGTATTCCTCCCAGGAATGTTATTATGTTCTGTTGAATACTCACAGAAATGAATCACAGAAAGGACAGTACATTTCTATTTTTGCCTCAAACTGTAAAATAAAGAGCTTAGATTTCATCATTTTTTAAATTCCATTTTTTGTTACTGATTTCAGAGATTAAGACCGTAAGTGAAATACCCAATAATTACCTATACACATTTACATATGAAAAGAATTTCTTTCTTTGTCTTAAAAATGCAGTAATTTTAATAATGGATCTGTAATTAGAAATGCATATTTTGCAATTGAACTACATATAATTGTTGAACCCAAAATGTCCATAAATAGGAAAGTTAGCAGGAGCACTATGAGATGTTTGGGCTGTTATTGGTTCATACAAAAAATCAGTTAATACCTGCAATATTTATCTTATGTTTGTGTATTATGTTTGATGATCCTGCAAGAATAGCACCACTGAGATTTGTCAAACATTTATGCTAGCAATAATAAGCAGCTATTTCTTTGTGGCATTGGAGAAGTAAGATTGAAATGAAGTGGGTTTGTTCATTATTTACACTAAATCTTATGTATGACTTGCATGTTAATTTCAGTTATCATAAATGGAACTTCCATTACATTAGTCCTAGACAATATAGATAATAAACAAAGGATCAATATTTTTAGCACATTGTCGTAAATTACCAGTCAAGCTGATGGAGTTTAGATGCATGATCGAAGTGAATGTGCTTTGGTAAAAACCATAGGATAAACAACAAAATGAAACTTTGGGAAATTTGTGTAATGTTTGAGAGGGTACCCAAGAAATGGAGAACTGTGGGAACTTCTGTAGTATGAATTATCTCTGAAGAGTGGAGCTCAGTGCACAGCTGTTGGAGGAAAAGGTGTAGTGGCTCTATCAGCATAACCTGCTGGGTGCGTATGACCTATATTTCACATTTCATAACAGTTTGTAATTTCAAAGTTTATAATCTAAGACCATGACTCTGAAAGCAGTTCTGCCTATGTTTAATTGTAAGCATTCGATCAGTCTCTTCAGAGTCAGCAAGACAACTCATATATATGAGAGGAAATGCATGCTTGCAGAGTCAGGGCTCATGAGGAGACAGAGCCTGTATGTTTCTTCATTCCCATTCATGTGCCATTAAATCTCTGATATTAGACTTACTACTACCTTCAGCTTTGTATTTCAGATTCAAAGACAGCTACCTGAAGTTTTATCAAGATGAGGATTTAAAAATCACTTTTAGATGTCAAAATGTTTATTTCAGCTTATTTAACATGCATATTTGGAAAAGAAAATATGTGTCTTTTTAAATTGCCAAGAACACTTGTCATTTCTAGCACATGTTCATGCGTACAGTGGTGTGTCATTTGAAATGAGACATCAGTGACAATATGAAGGATTCTGAAAAGATCAATTTTTTTTTAAATCTTTAAAAAGAAACCTAGGTAACACAAAAACATTTGACCACAAATTGTTGAGTTACTGAACTTATTTACATGTTTAATAACAGCTGTTGTTACATAAAGAAAATAAATGTTGAGATGTAAGTCCTTTCACAGACTCAATACAAAAAATATTCCATGCTAATTAATATCACTTTGATGATGTACATCTGAAAAATACAGCTTTTTTTATCATATAAGCTGTATCTCTGACACGTTTCTTTGTATTTACTTCTATTCTTATCCATAAATGTAATTAAAAGGATATCAAAAATCAAAGCAACCTCTTCACAAAGAATAAAGTCTCAGGTTGATATATACTTGTAACAGATCTCTTCCTGATGTTCTTTGAAAATGCAAAAATATATTTTAGAGTTACAATTAAACCATGATGATTAATAAAGTAATTACTAGTTTATTAAAACTTCCTTAATGTTACTGTAAAGGAGACAAGGAACTCGTCTTTCAAGTGGAGAAAAATGAACTAACAGACATTCTTCATTGCTTTAAATATAAATTGTTCATTTCCCTCTACAAGTGTTCACCTAGAGCATGTAATCCTATCTTTTATTTCCAGAGCTCGGACGAGTCATTCTCTAAACTCTGTGGTTTGTGTATACCCATTGTTTTGTAAGCTGCCTGAGTAGGTTTGCAATTCCCTGCGCTGCCAGAGCTTTTTTTACCAAGAAGATGTTGATAACTGTTAATGGTCTTAAGTACTTCTTGAAGTTTCAATTTAATTAAAAAATAACAATATGACCATTTGAATGTAATAATTATAATTACATTTGTGGATAGTTAATAACAATATATTCTGTTCATTTCACTGTTTTAACATAATAAATAGTGATAAGATAATATATAAATACTTCATTGTATGGCAAGGAATATAGTGCACAGGTTGTCTCTTAGTATGAAGCTTTCTGACATTCTGTTGTTCATCTCAATGCAACGAAAAAAATGCCTACATTTTTAGTACTATGTGTTTCCACTCCAGGTATAGTAGAGTTTAAACCTAGGTTCGAGTGAAGCTAGGGTTCAGGTTTCAATTTGAGTCAGACAAGACAAAGCTTTAGCTATATCAGTTATAAAGTAACGTTTTAAATTATAAGCAATAAATCAAACAAATAACATTGGATAGGTCAATCTGAAAATTGAACATGAAAATTATTATTAAATGACATATTTTCACAAACACTTGCCTCTTTAAATATTACATATTATCATGAAGGGAAGTAAGAGTTTTGAGTGCAAAAGTCCTTTAAAATTAAAAGATCTATGAAGTTATGCTAGCTTGTACAAGTTGAGAATCTTGAGGATTTTTGAAGAACTATTTCAAGTAATTTGTAAATTTCAATGAATGAGAGTGAATTTGTTTCTTGAAGGCACATATATATTTCAGTATAATTCATCTCCATGTTACACCTCCCTTCCATTTACCTCCTATAACACTTCTTTGAATCCGCATAATTATAGATGTTTTATTAAA
This sequence comes from Burhinus bistriatus, assembly GCA_013397275.1. Lineage (NCBI taxonomy): Eukaryota > Metazoa > Chordata > Aves > Charadriiformes > Burhinidae > Burhinus > Burhinus bistriatus. Next base: position 105,260 of record VYXH01007517.1, read on the forward strand.
ATAATTTCTTTCTTGAGATGGGAAGTTAACACTTTAGTGGCTTGTCCTTTACTTACCATCAACATAATTTTTAGCTATACATTTAAAATAAATGTGCACAACTTTCAGGAAGTATCAAGATTATAATCTGATTAAGAATTTTTTTTTTTTTTTTTTTTTAATTCTTACATTTTCATTTCTGATGAATAAGTTGTGGGTGTATATGCAATAGCCTGGCATCTATAATCAGATCCATTATAAGGCTTAGTAAAATCCATATATTCACACATTGCAGTTTTTCAGGCTATGAGTTGTCCTCAGTAACTCTTTTCTACTGAGCTGTGGAAGATGAATCTTTTGAATTCTCAAATGTAAAAAAAAGAAAAATAATTATGAGCTTTACTTCACCTTGGCCAAAGCGTTCTGTACTATACTGTTCTAAAATGTTTTCTCCATCTACTCATACAATCCTATCTAGTCCTAAGTAGGGTTTTCAGTAGAGAAATACACACAGTAATCTTAAATGATAATTTAGAAGACTTAGCCCTTTTCATTCAGGTTCCAAAGTGCAATCAGAAGCTTTCTAGGATGTAAATCACAAGAGAAATAATGTTAGCTGCATTTTGGCCTTTTTTGTGACAACGTGTACAATATATGACTGGCCCTTGTAAGAGGAATGATAGTGAATGGAGACACTGCATAATTTTCCAGAACTCAAGGTGACTTCTTTGCATGTAGCTAAGTCCTTTTAATTAAATAAATCAATGTATAGTGAAACAAACAATCACAAAAGACCCAAACCAAACCAAACCGAACAAACAGGTTTATACACAGATTATCTTTCCCCAAATACCTGCAACTATTGCTGGTCTCTAGTCATCTGTTGCATCGCAAAACTGAACAATACAGTGGGATAAGTGTTCAGGAACACTTATCAGGAAAACAAATCATGTAATAGTTAAACATTTAAATTCATTCTCTCTCTGTCATACAGCTTCTCACTTTACCTGAGGCTTTTCAAGACAGTAATTAAGTTTTGTCTAGTGCATATTCTTCTTTTAAAAATGTAGAGAGATGATGACTCATTATTCTCTTTTAAGTTAGTGGTTTGTTTTTTTTTTATTTTGCATACTTTTTATAAAACCATGTAAATAAGGACTGTGCTATTCTAGTGTTTGCAAAAAGAACTACAGCAACAAAAAAATCCTTTGAGATCTTCAAAAATATAGGCACGAAAGTAAAAAAAGATCATTGGTCATCTTTTTTAAGGGGGTAGGGGATTAGTTCTTCTGCTGACATTGGTGTGTAACATATTATAAAAAAAGTTAGGATTCATTTCCAGGACTATAAACAATCCCTTTGGAAAACAGTTTTCATTTATCTTTTTTTTAATAGACCAGACTACATGCAGTAGCATATATTTTCTAAAACCAGTTCCTAGGAGAAAATACCAGCTAAATGCTCTTCCTTCTCCATTGACAGAAATACAGATCATACTACAGGAAAAACTGAAAACATACCTAAACTCTCTGTGTATCCATCTATTCCATATTTCCAAACTGGAGATTTCATTATATCCAGAACACTTTTACTGTTTTTAGCAGAGGTAAGTAGAAACATTTCATCACAGCACACCTTTGCTGTTTTCTTAGGCTGTGACTATGAGGAAACATATTTGCTTAAATAAAAATGAAGAAAAATAGACTTCTGGAGAGTTATTTGTCACTCTACCATAGGTGTATCTGTACTAACAGCATTTTTCTTGTAGCTATAATGCCTTTATAATACTTGAAACCTTGAAATACTGTAATATAAATGCAGTGCATATTCAATTTCTAAAAAAAATGTTGAAAATGTAATTGCTTTTATATAACTGCAATTGAAAACATTTTAAAAGCACAACAATAGGAAGAAATTGTTGAAATGTTGTAGGAGAAGAACTAGAAGGAGAAGCTAAATAAACAGCAAGTTTAGAAGGGAAAGATTAGGGCAGCACATGGCATTTCTAGGCAAAAAGGTGGCAGAGTGAATAAGAAAGACTTCTCAAAACATATTTGGGAGGAAAGAAGTATTAATTGGGTCCAAGGGAATGTTTATAAGGGAATACAAAAAGATCTAAATAAAGCATATCTAAATAACAACGGAGTATTTGATATAGGAAAGGTTCCTGTGAAATTGGTAGCCTTACAGCAAAAAGTATGAGGGAAGGCAATAAACATCAGTGAACTTTGGAAGAACAAAGACACCATGGATTAGATTTTGCTACTCTTCACTGTGCTCCAAAGTTCACTGTTTCACAAACAGATCCATTCAGTAAATAGGCATACAGCATCAGATCCGGTTTTCTGTATGGAGAGAAATAATTTATTTAAAAAACAATTAAATATTAAATTAATACATTAGGTTATAGGAAAAGGAATGAGATGTTTTGAAGTGTTGACATTTTAACATTTTGAAATTAAAAAATGATTACTGTTTTTTACTTCCCATCTTCCTGAAAAATACATTTAAAATTCTAAAAATTCTATTTTTTTTTCACCAACACTGATAAATCATTATCAGAATTATTAGGCACCTTACAAGTGTATTTTTTGTTCATTTTTCTATAATGATTCAGAAACATCTGAAAATAGAGCTAACGGCTTGATGGCTTTTTGATAACATCAAAATTAAAATCACATTGAGTTTTCCAAAGTTTTCATAAATCATAGAATTGAACAAGTAATGGCTCATTATACCTTTATTATAATAAATAACGTCATTATTGTGAAATGTTAGACTAACCTAGACAACAATCTTTTCTGCCAGAGGCAACTGAGTAGGGCCATGTAGGTCTGCTTTGTCCTGTTTCCACGTTAAATAAGGGTAGAGAGGCATTTAGTCTTCCAAGCTACTGAAACATAGAAAAACAGACTAGACACCTAACCTTACTAAGCTTAAAATCCAGGTTTATTGAATTCTAATGTCTAGGATAAAATATTATACATATTTTAATTTAGGAGTTATTAGTTTTCTGTGAGTTATACATAAATTGAAACTGTTTTACATGTAATCACAATTATTTATATTGATGCTTTTCCATAGGTTATTATTGTAGAGAAATCATATAGCTACCAAGATCCATGTCACAGGCAGAAAAATATAAAACTTTATTCAGCTCCTGAAACTAGCTGAACCTGCTGACCGCACTAAGAAAAACCCACTAAGTTCTTTGGCAATACTTCTAGCAGAAGCCCACAGAACTATAAAATATTTAATACAAATGAAAATCTGCTCTAGTCACATCATGAATTATAACTCTGAATCAAGCTGCAAAGTCATGGATGGGAATCTTTTCATAAAATAGCCTTAATAAAATATCAGTCAATCCACTTAAATATTAAATAAATAAATAACTCCACATCTTTTTGATCAATACTGTTAATGCCAAATGAACACCTGAAGTGACTGAACTTTGGTATAGAAGAGAGTTTTCTGTACCGATTTCTATTCCTTTTTCTGTTACACAAATCAAGTTTAATGGTGTTTGTCTATAATTGTGGTCTTATCCTGTTTGTGCTTCATCACAAATATGAGTATGTTACTCAGCACTAAATTACAGTTTTCTTTCTTGCTATTCTAAATGGTCTAAGTACTAAAGATTTAATTAGGACATTTAATTTTGATCCTAGTATCCGCCATTCAGTTGACTGATTCCAGGAAAAAGTAGATGTTATCAGCAGAGTCTATACAGGGACTGCGCATTTCTGACAATAACAAAGTAAGATAAAATAGTGTGAAAACTCATGGATAAAAAATACATTCTACAGAAGGTGAAAGGGAAATTTTTACCAGCTGATGTTTATTTGTTATTAGTACTTGAGGATTTTTTGACCCTTCTACCTTTGGTAGAGAATAGCAGGTAAGAGCAGCAGCATAGAAAGTTTCACAATTTAATAAAAGGATAGTAGCTGGAGGCAGAGCCTTCAGTTGTGTGGCCCAAAAGTCAGTAGGGATGGATAAGGAAAATTACCTAAGATAGGAAGGAAACAACACTTCCAAGACGGGATCTTAACAGGTGAAGTCTGATTTCTGACTGTCTCTGTTCCAGTCTTGCTAACTAATTATTTTCATTTGGTAAGTAAAAGTCAAAATAGCTTTTGTTGTGGTAGCTTCATTGCCTGGGCAGAGAAGTTAACAAATGCATCCTGCTTATATTTTTTTAAGCTCTGTAAATTGATCTGGGAAATTTCTAAGTGATCAATGAAAATGGTATTTTAAACCATTTTCAAATTAGAATTGTAAAAAAAAAAAATCCCTGAATGTTGCTGGGTTTATATCTTTGTAGCATATTTAAAAGTCATTTTAGAAAGAAGAATATTTTCTCAATTTCACAGATGGGGAACTGGCAAAGTGCGTGCCTATGTGCTTTACTCGGTGTTCACTCAAAGACCAAGTTGGGAAAAAAATTAAAATTCCTTACTGTCCCAAGCTCCATTGTAGTATGTCATTTATCCAGGTAGGGGGCGGACAGGATGAAGAGAAGTCATGTGATGCTGATATCAAGCATCATGGGAACATTCAACCATTGACAATGTGCTCCGGCTCTCCAAGCTGGCCAGTATGAATGGCACAACTGTGTCAGTTCACTAGTCCTTCCTCCTCATCTTTGGTATCTGTGGTAAGTGCTGGACACAGAGTGAGGAGAAGGACAACAGCCCTTCTACATCTTTTAGAGCTATAACACAGACTATACAAGGCACTACTTCAAACAATCTGTTGATGTATTTAGATCTGAGCAAGAATAATTAATATCTAGTATGACATACATTTCAATGAATGACTGAGAATCAACTTGAGTTGAAATAATCACACTATCAAATCAAACATTGACTTACTCTGCAAGAAACTTCACTGTTTATGTCCTTGATGAAGTTGGCTGACAATTATTATTGTTCTAATGTCAGAAAATAAAAACATGGCAAGTTGCTATGGTGATGTATCCATGTGTTCACACATGGATATTCTGAAGGACTCTTCCATTCAGCTTCATCCCCTTCAAGTCAAGAAAGAAGATATTAGAGCACTTCAGAAGGGAAATTCCATGAAAGAACTATTAATTAAAAATTCGTAACATAAGGAAATCACTCTTTTCAGGTGTAGAGTCATGTGCATGAAAGATGTATACTAATAACCTTCTTGACCCATTCAAGGTGCTTTTGGTATATCTTTTGCTTGAAGCACCACAGACTGCCTCTTTCTGGTCTATTTTTAGCATTTTGTTTATCAGTTTTACATATTGTTCAACATGAATTTATAAATAAGATACTTAGCTACACTGAAATAATTTCTATCCTCCTCTTTATTTTTTATTCCAGCTTCCCACATAAGGCTTATTATTTAAATATTATTAGCATCAAATTTTGTTTACAGTAGTCTTTTTTAAGTTTAGTTTTTTCTTGAGATGCATGTCTTCTTGCTTTCATCTTCACACTTTTCTACTCTTCATTCCAAATTCCTCCCAGCTTGTCAGACATCACCTAGGCATAAGCAAGACTGCCTCACTCATCACACTGCTTGCTGAAAGAGCTACTTTTTGTGCCTCTTATAATGCTTTCTTAATGAAAACAGGTTGTTGTGTTCATAGTGCTTTAACCTGGGGGATCTGGGTTTTCCACCTTGTGATGTGTCCTGCCTGTGTAGTCCTACAGAGAGTTAAATTTCTATTGGCAGAACTCTCAGGGTCATTGAAGCAAATATTCCCACTACATCAAGTTCAGAGAATAGACAAGTACATGCAGAACTCAAGCCTTGTTTTGCTTTCTGCACTTGCGCTTTCTCAAACATTTTCTTTTTTCTCTTTGTCAGATACTTATTTTTTAATTTTGAGGGTTCAACCAGAAATACTTCTATTTTCCCAGAACTGAAGCTAAAGTTCTCCTCCCCCTAATCTTAATGGAGTACTATTTCCTGCTCAGTTAGAATGCAGCTTCTATGAACTATATATTGTATTATCTTAGTTACACAGTAAACGAGTATCTTATGCTCAGCATTGCTCCAGTAGATTTAAAAAAAATGAACACCAATATGCCATTCAAGGAAAGTGTTACTTTTAAAATACTTGAGCAATATTTAGTGTTTTGTAAGAAGAATGGCAAAATACTTCAGATAGTAATTATACCCACACTATAAGATTGATAACATGTAGTATTTTTAAATATTTTTTTTTTAAAGAGCATTTCTTTGTAAAAGATGCCATGTCCATCCACTCTTACTGTTTAGACCAACATGAGGTGAATAAATAATCAGGACCTGGAACCTAACCAGAAATATAAGTGATATATACCTATTTTCACCTGGGGAAAGTGTTATCATTTCTTATTGTTGTTTTCTTGACAGAAAAGAAAATGCACATTGGTGCAGTACAAAATAACTTCTTCATTATTCATGATACATGAATATACCATGTCACTGAAATACCAACAAACTGTCCAGTCTTTCAACAGCTTTACTCAAGTGCCTTCTCATAAAATTTTCCTTAGTCCACTCATTACTCTTTGTATGTAATCCCTCCTGTGACTGCCCATGTCTAAATAAATCAGTATTTTGTTAACTATTAGCTTTTCATTTTGTGATCAATGTATAATTAATTACACATCTGTGTTTTATGCTGATCTTTGGAGCAGCAACTAGCATTCTGATGTCAGCTTATTATCTTTTTTTCCTCACTTTTCTTGTGGCTAATTATTCAGGACTTAGCAGAATCAAGGTAAATTTTCTAGTGTCAACTTTGCCTCTTTACAACTTCCTACAATATTTTATTAATGCTATTATGAAAATATACTAAATACTAAGTGGTTAATCAAATTATATTAAGCAAATGAAAGCAAATATTTAGGATTGAGTTGTTAAGAAGTTTTCATAAATGAGTGAATCTACATAAAGTTTCCAATTTTATGTGAAACTACATATTGCATGCAATTTGTTATTCATCTGAATCCATTGTTCAGTTATGCAATTTTGTTACCTTTAAAATAAATTAAAAAAAAAATAATATGAGAATTAGTACTTGAGCTGTTAGTGTGCTTTTTATTGTATGGAAAAGGCCATTTTAATCAAAACTGTTCAACAAAGAAGTAAGCATCATGAGCAAATGTATTTATCATCTTGTCCCTTTAGAGCTAGTTGCTTGGATTTACAGGAAGGGTCTTTGGCTGCTTATTGTACAAGAGTTTTTTAACTAGTAATTTATTAATTTGGATGGTTGCCACCTGCAGAACTTCTGGTCTGGGGAGAACCTCTACAGCTTCTGTAACATAATGCTTTATTTATATCATAACTACATTTTTTCTTCCCTTATGTTTCATGCAGACTTACTTCTGATACTGAATTCTTATGTGATGTCAGTTACAGAATCATGGAATAGTTTGGGTTGGAAGGGACCTTTAACAGTTATCTAGCCCAACCTCCCCTGCAATGAGCAGGGACATCTTCAGCTACATCAGGTTGCTCAAAGCCCTGTCCAACTTTGGATGTTTCCAGGGATGGGGCATCTACCACCTCTCTGGGAAACCTGTTCCAGTGTTTCACCACCCTCATTGTAAAAAATTGCTTCGTTATATCGGCTCTAAATCTTCCCTCTTTTAGTTTAAAACTATTACCCCTTGTCCTATCGCAACAGGGCCTACTAGGACGTTTGTGCCCATCTGCCTTATAAGCCCCTTTTAAGTACTGAAAAGGTGCAATAATGTGTCCCCAGAGCCTTGCTCCACCTTCTTCTTTGTAATTCCATTAATCTCTGCATTTTTAACCATTTTTTTTCTAATCCTCTTATCTCCCTTCTGTAGCAGTTCAACCTTTCCGGTCCTGCTTCACTGAGTCCAGCTTCATGCCCTGCATGAGTGGCTTTCTGTGCCATTCTTTACTAGCGTTGCAATATCTTTTTGTTGTCTGTCCTATACAGTCAATAGTCAACTTCTTTTTTGCTTTCTTTATTCCATGGGTTTGATTTTGTGCCTTCATTTACTTCCAGCCTCCTCTATTATACTTTGCATCATCCATTTCTGTCTGGCTCGCTACTCTGGTTTATTTTACCTAGATGGCCTTGTGGTCTTTCAAAATCACTGTGCAGACTTCTTCCCCCCACCCCGCCCCTTTCCTTGCCCTTCAGCTCCTTTTCTAGTGGTGTTTAGGATTATTCTTTCCTTAAATCTTTATACTTCTCGTATGTTATTTGTAATTCTAAATACCTGTCATTGGTTAATAAAATTTTAAGCATTTCACTGTTTGTTTTATTATTTCCCACTATGGCTGTACAATTCTGAACATTAATATATGCCATTAGGTATTGCTGTGATTTTATTTTCCCTAATATTGTTTTCCTCTACTTATTATAAAAATGCTATGCTGATGTGCTTAAGAGTGTTTCAAAAGTGATCAAGCAGTCATTAAGATGCTTAGCTAAAGAATAGAAGGGAACATTTGGGATTTATACTATTTTCTGCTGTTGAATAGGGTGTTAGGTCCCCTTCCACCATAGACTCACTGCACCCTATCATGAATATAAGGACCCAGGGAATAAAAGGAGCACATAAAAGAAGAGCTGCTGCTAGTATTTGCATAAAATTTGGATGATAAATTCTTTAAGAGCCCAAGATGAGTGCTGTAGTCTTTACTTCATCTAGGTTCCTTTTGTTTCAGGTTCCTTTTTGGCTTTCTTTTTGGCGACTAGCCTGAGACCGTAAAAGTAAAGTGAAGCTACACCACACTGATTAAGTCCCTGGTCTGTGAATGCTTAGCAGTTAGAAGAATATGTAGAAAAAACATCAAATTTTTTTGCCCTGTTCCTATAGTCTTTCCTGGGCATCTGCTTGCGTTCACCATAAGAGACAGAAAACCGTGGCAGAGGTACCTTTGGTCTAACCCAGTATAGTCTCTTTTATGCTCATGTATTCTTTTTCTCACAGACTCCAGAAAAAGTGTTGGGAAAGAGAACAATGCATTTTCTATGTCCCTTCTCAAGCAAAAACAATATTTGAAGGAGGAATTTTGAAGCTTTTTACAGTTCAAGGCTGAATAGACAGAACTGTAAGAGTCATTTGACAGAATCTAGAAATAGACTGATTTTGCAGGCACTGAGAGAACTATGGGATTCCTGACGTTGACAGAGTTAGATCTGTATCTTTTGTTTAATGACTTTGAGCTGAATCCTTGGTTTCTTGTCATGTCTGCATGTGCACACCTGAAATTATACCTGCCCAGAAACAGGACATGGTGAATAACTCAATTATATATGCAGAGAGGGGAGTCAGAAGTCTCACACAGACTTCAGAAATTCTGAGTGTATGCAGAAAAGAAGTTTAAAGACCTGGGAATTTAAGATCTAAATAAGTTGCATACACACAGCAGTCACAATGTTAGATACCATTACCAAGAGGATAAGTACCCTCACTGTGGACTCAGAATGATCTTAAATCTTTCCCATAGCTTAGTGCCACGGCATGACTTTACAAAGACTTGGAGCTTGTCCACAAATTTACATAAGAACACTGCAGATTAATTGTGAGAAATATAATCTTTTGCATAAATTAAAAATTACAACTCTAAGATAGTACTGGAATACATGAATGTGATTTTGCTGGGCTTGCCTTTCCATTTGTCTTGTTTGTCCGTGTTGTGACAGCACCGTGTTGAGCATCACAAAGTACAAAGAGGGGAAGATACAGTACAGTTGCTTTGCAGTAGACATTTAGAGTGCTTGAGGTGATTGGTCCTTGACCAAGACATTTATAGTCCATAGACAGGAAATTAAAATTTAAGAAAAAAGGAAGTAATTTTATGTAACTCTATGCAGTTCAAGGTCAATCTAAACATAAATATAAGGACTTGTCCATACGCAAATATTATAGTTGTGAAAACAGTTAAAACAAAAAACCTGCCTCTATCATTGTCTCTCTCAGACCCACGTCTTTTTCTGATATAACAGTATGTATAACTGTTGTATTTATATAACTGTATCTAAATAAAGGGCATTATCAATATATCAGCCTTGGTAAAAATGTCAAACCTATGCCCAGTTTAGATCCATAAACTCAGCAGCACAGAAGATATGAAGATCTAAGATCGATTTAAGTATAAAGAGGAAAAATAGCTATTTAACAAAAAGAAATAAACATTTTGTTGAAAGAAGCCTTGCATTCCATATAAGCACTCTGACCAAGTTCTGGATCAGATCCACCTTATCACCATTCTTCACTTTCCCCCAAAGGCAGTAGAAGAGCTCCCAGACTAATTTATTTAGTCCCTTGCAAATTTGTGTAATTTTTTAAATTCAAAATGACTTAACTCTTCACCAGAAAGCATGCCTAGAAAATAGCTCAAGCAAAACACTGTTAAACAGGCCCTCAGCACTACACCTGTTTTATGTAATCCCAGCTATCAAGAAGCTGAGGGGTCCTTGCTCTTATTGGCTCCAAACTGGAATGTTCCCAGATGAAATAAAAACAGATAGATGAAGAAAAAATATTTTTAGTCTTTGGGACGTAACAGAATGAATGTCTGTTCCTCCTTTGCTAATATGCTAAGTAACAGTTCTGGTTTTCTAGATTTTATTTGTAAGCAATATATGATGCCTTTGGATAGCAGTAGAGATTGTGGAGATTGACCTCAAGTCTGATACTATACCTTTTCTTTTCACAACTGTTTCTTTTCATGGCTGGGTATGTTGTTAATCTCCTGTCCTTAAAAAGAATTGTGTTAGACCATGAACATCTGAGTGAAGAGCAAAAGGGCACAGCACTGTAGCCTGCCCCAGACTGTTTTTGTGAAGGATTCTGTGCAAATGAAAGAAAAAGGACTGGAAATAGAAAGAGGCAATGGGATACAGATGCAGTAAACAAAACTGTTCTGGCTACAGAAGAGCCAAACACCTCCGAACTGCAGTAATCTTCAAACCTATGAGCAGCAGAGGTATTAACCTTTCCTGTCTGGACTCATGCTCTGGAGGCAATTCAGAGTAGAACTCATTTTAAAAGAAAGAAATGGTTCTCACCACTAGTGAATCTCTATTTTAAAAAGAGCTTGTGAACAAAAAGCAGTTTACGTTTCACTACAAAGATCATTAGAAGCACTGGCTGGATTTTATTCTGCAACACAGTGACGCATTCCAGACTGTCAGTCAAAACGGAAGCTGGACTTCCTAATTTTAGAATTGGACAACGCATGTTTGAGAGTACACAACACAAATTTAAGTATAAAAGCCATTATGATTGTCCTGGTTTCAGCTGGGAAATAGTTAATTTTCTTTCTAGTCATTGCTGTGAAAGGAATGTCAATAATGCATATTGTTTTAGTTTGTTGCTAGGTGATGTTTATACTTTTCAAGGACTCTTTTCAGCTTTGCATAGAAGCTGAGAAGGAGCATAGAGAGAACAACAGAATGGCCAATGGAATATTCTGTACCACAGACATCGTGCTCAGTATGTAAATGGGG
>VYXH01007520.1:0-11680 GCA_013397275.1 Burhinus bistriatus
TTTCTCCCCCTTTTCCTGGTGCTTTTCCGCTGGGCCCCAAGGCCTACGCGGTGAATCTGCCGGGAGAGGGGCTGTGGTGATGGACGTGGCCCGTTGCCTTGGGCCATGCTAGATGGGTGGTGTCTGTTTCGTGGGACATGGTCCTGGACGTCTAGCTTGGGCTGGCCGTGCTTGAGCAGGGAGGGTGGCCCAGATGACCTCCAGAGTTGCCTTCCAACCTCGTTTCATATGAGTTCAGGAAAGGTGCAGGACCCACTGAGATTTTCTTATGCTTGACAGTTGCCAGAGGGAGGTCCCTCCCTTCAGCGCCCCAGTGAAAGGGTCCCAAATTGAAATCAAAGCACAGCAAAGTTCAGGAGCCACCACGGAGAAGTTTGAGCCTGTGCACTGTGTAAGTGTCTGAGCTGCAGAGCTGCAAAAGTTGCCATAGTGTCACAAAAGAGCTGAGGAGCTCAGGGGCAGCGGGGCCGATCTCATGGCCTCTGCAAACCTCCAGCCAAGCAGGACAGTAACCTGACGTGCCAGCCTGATGTTTGCTCTTGAAGAGGTACAGCCCAGCAGAGGCAGGGCAGGGGAGCTCTTTCCAGGAGGACGCGCCCAGAGGCAGGGCCAGAGCCGGGAGAGCCCTGCTGCTGCTTCTGGAGCCGGTGCTGCTTACCCAGGCACGTGTTCCCCCAAGGCTCCTGATGATCCTTTACCTGGGAAAAGAAAGGCCCTGAGCCAATGTGGGGCTTTTACCACTTTCTGCCTTTGAATTTGGGACTTCTTTCCTACCTATTTTGTCTCCTAAACCGTACCTCTCCTTCGCTGTTGTGCACTTTCATGTGCTCCTTACCCTGGCTGTGGAAGTTTTGGGCAAGAAACTGGAGGGATCTTTTGCTCAGATCCTACACAAAGTAGGGAGGCAGCTGCGGTCAGTCGGTGCAGGCAGGTTTCAGTCTCTCGAGAGCGGCAGAGGGAGAAAATGGTGATTTAGCTATTGCTTTATCCACGGGCAGAGACTGCATCCTCTCCGGCTGCAGGCAAACCGTGACTTCCGCCTGCTCGGGAAATTAGCAGAGACTAACAATTAGAAGGAAGAGATTTATAGACCTAAGTTGTCAAGAGAGTAATTACTAGCATTTAATCAAATGAGATGATGGGAATGTACTTAAGTAGGCCCGAAACAAAGACGTGGGCAGCAGACCCGGTACCAGTCTGCGATAGCGAGGGCAGTAACAGCAGCACAAAGGTAGGGCAGGCTAATACTGCTAGTTCTGACTTCTCCTTGGCTGGAAGAAGGGTGCACTGCAGTTACACGAGCGTGATGAAGGACTGCTGCTCTAATCAGTGGCGACTCCTGAAGCATCTGAGGGATCAATACATAAAAGAAGCTGGATCCAGATAGGAGACGCAGAAAGCAACACCTGGACCAGTTGGTGGGGTCTTGCCCTGCAGCGGATGGTGTCTGTGCCATCCTGAGGCGGCTCAAGCCACCTGGAGTGCTGTGTTCTGGGCTCCTTGTTCTTGTGATGGTCTCCCCAAGACAAGAGAGATGTGGGCATACTGGAGAGTGCGCAAGGAAGGGCCATGAAGATGATGAAGGGACTGCAGCATCTGACATTTGAGGAGAGGCTGAAGGAGCTGGGACTGTTCAGCCTGGAGGCTCATGGGGATCTCATCAATGTCTAGAAATACCTGAAGGAGTGTGCAGAGAGGACAGACCGAGGCTCTTTTCAGTGGTGCCCAGTGACAGAACAAGAGGCAAGGGTCACAATCCGAAACACAAGGGGATCCACCTGAACATCAGGAAACTTTTTTTTTTTTACAGTGAGTTTGACCGAGCACTGGCACAGGTTGCCCAGGGAGGTTGTGGAGTCTCCATCCTTGGAGATGCCCAAAAGCCACCTGGACATGGTCTTGGGCAACCACCTCTAGGTGACCGTGCTTGAGCTGGGGGGTTGGCCAAGATGACCTCCAGAGGTCCCTTCCCACCTCAACGACTCCATGGAAGAGGAAGAAAGCTTTCACAATAGCACCAAGTCAAGGCAGCATCCAGTAAATGCCATCAGAGGGGGATGAGCTGAGCTTTGGTATGGCATGTTCATCCAGGCTGTGGTTAGGTTTTGTCATCTAATAAACAGGAAGCACATTTGCAAGTCACCAGCTAAAAATGTGGGTAAGTGGCCATCATTCCTGCTGGGCAAGCAGGCTCTGTGAGTGTGTGCTGCCCACACACCAGATTGGTGCTGCTGGGCTCCTAATGCAATGGATGAAACAGATCCTCAGCCCTGCGCAGCGGGGTGAAGCTGAGGGCTTTCCCCAACCCTACGTCAGCAGCCAGCCAGCCCCAGGGACTTCTTCCTCCCATGAGCAACCACTGGAAATGCTCAGTAGGGCTCTGACCTCATGAGAAAACCTCTCAATAGCTCATCATCCAGCATCTTGATTAATATGCAAATAGGCTGATATTTTCCTGGGGAAGGAAGGGTTGTGGGAAAACCAGGGAATCTGTAGAATGAAGTGTTTGCGCTCAAAGTGATAGCTTTCTGCTGAACCACTGAGGAGTGGCTCTCCAGCCTCTGGGGCAGGACCTGTTTATAACACCCCTGCTTCCACGTGCGCTGTGTGCTGCAGCACCAGACGAGGCAAACTTCAGTGCAATGCACCATACAGTGCAAAACTATGCAGTGCAAACATCAACAGAGTGCTGTTGTACTTTGCAAAGCCTGACACATGGCTTGGGTTTGCTGTCATCTGGGAAGAAACCACTGGCTTCATCCAAAGGTTAAACCCAGCTGCACCACGGAAAGGCACTATCTGCCTGCACTCCAAGACCTTTCCGTGGTTTATAGTCTTTTAACAAGCTTCTCTTCCCCAGCACCACCTTTGCTGTGCTGCTCGGTGAGGTTAAATATCAAAATCTAAAATAAAAGCTGGTGGATCAATGTGGGATCAGGACCTCCATATTGCCAGGTCATACAGGGGGACTCAGTGCCATGATGGTTTTCTGGGCATGGGTTCACCAGGGGTTTTCCAGAAGATCATCAGGCTCTATAGAAAACCAGCTGCAATGCTCAAGTCAGACTTTTGCTTATTTGCCTGTCTCTTACTTGTGAGCGCAAGGACTCAAGTCACTGAAACGACACCTCATGTGCTCCGGCAGCCCTGCCACAGGGGGCTCCCAGCCTGAGCCCAGTTGAGATCCATCACTGCATGACCAACAGCCATTCTCTAAGCAGTCAGGAGGATTTAGGAGACGAGTAACAGGATTATAAATCCTGTTCCCTTGGTCACTTCCATTCACAAGAGCGCAGCCAGTAACTGAGCCCTTTACAGCCTGTCCCATTAAAGCTCTGCCATGTGCACAGTGAGTGAGGACCTGATCGCTCTTCCCTACCTCAAAAAAATCTCTCTCTAGGAAATATTATTGGAAATCACAAGCTGCTTCTGTGCATTTTTAACAAAAGTGATCTCATATCGTGGCCCTATGAGAGGGTCAGAAACCTTCATGGCGCTCACACACACCGGTCTGTGCAGAATGGGTGACTGTAACCTACCTCCTTGGGTGGGTGAAGGATCAATCAGCCCCGGGCAGCGACTTCCACATGTGAACCAACCTGGAGATGAGTGTTCATCGCTGGCCATAGCCTGTAATGTTCCTGTTGGGCTCGGGCTTCCCTCTCCCCTTCTGCCCAGCTACAGAGTTGGTTGATCCCCATTTTCCAATCTCAGCCCTCAGCTGCATTTTGGTGGTGACCCAAAATCACCACCTGGGGGGAACCAACATCAGTTGAAACCAGCTTGGAAAAGATGGTGTCAAGATGTGATAACCTGAAAGTGGCAGAGGTCAGTCATCCAAAGCCATCAGCAGCTTCATCTTTGCTTAAAGCTGGAAACCAGCTGTACTTGCCTTGTGACCCAGGTCTTTGGCACCCTGGGCAAGTGGTCTATCTTGTTCCTTCAGGGCGAGGGGCCAGATCCGGTAAAGATGCAGCTATTGAGCAGTGATAATCTGTATTTAACTAAGTAATGGTATGGTCATGCTCCTTACAGACACACAAGTTTGTCTCAGAAAGGCATAAGAAAATAATTTCAAAATACTGGAAGCTTAAAATTATTGTCCTCATAGCAAGGGAATAGGGACCATATTCCCAGAAATTTCTTCAAATCAAACATGTCTGGAATGGGATGACTTTACTGGAGTTACTAAATACACAGGAACTGCTCAAACCAAGGAAAGACAATGAGTTTTGTGGTGGTGCTTAGGGTAGGTTTTGGGGTTTAAATGTAGGATGAGACATAGTCGCTTGCAGGACTGCAGACACATTTTAGTTCCTGATTATTTGCCATATCTGGACTTGCCCAAACAACTATGGGTTTTAAAGCTGGTTGTCCTGAGTGAATTACTAACTGGAAGTTAGTTAAGAATAGAAGACTGAATGTTGACCTGGAGAAGTGTTTAGCATCAGAATCGTTAGAGTTATGCTCTCTGGTGGAATAAAAAGGGATTATCCCGATTCAGTTCCTCCCCATCTCCTCCTCACCTGGGCTTTGACACGTGAGGCTTCATCTTTTTGCTGGGCACTGTGGCAAACACTGTGACTGCGGACAGGGACAGCCACCTTTTCCACAGACATACACACATGTCCCCTTATTTGTGCATCAAATCAATAACACAAAAGTATTTCCTCCTCCAAGTAAGAGCCCGAAACCAAGCTGCTGTGTGCTGCCACCCACATGCCTATGAGAGGCAGGGCTCTGCATCCTGCCGGGGTTTTGCAACAGGATTTACCCATCAAGAGTGTTACCACCAGCAGGGAACACCACCTTTCCTCGGAACTTGCAAGTTGCATTAGAGACAGGACTTCCATTAAGCTTCAGAGCAACCCTGGCTGAGGCAGGCGGGTGGGGATTAGTCAAAGAATTAATTAGTAGAGAGAAGCCAAGTTAGAAAATGAGTCTCTCAGTCACTTCTCCCCTGCTTTTGATACCGATTTCTAGGATAAACGCATTAGCAGCACATATTACAACGTTCTCCAGAAAACCCAGACAAACCCCAAGATCTCTGTGCCTGCCTTTGCTGACACAAAAAGCAAATTACGGCTACTATCTGTAACTGTAGGTTTTCTGTTGAAAGAGGCAAGACAGAAACAGCAATTTAAACCGATTTGAGAGATGGAGAAGCGAAACATGGATCCTGTGCCATGCTGACGGAGTAAGTTTAAAGCAAAGCCTAAAAATAAACTGTGAACTTGCCAGCTGTTACCTTAACTAGAAGAGCATCTCCTCTCTCCGGCCCCTGGCTCTAGCACTGGCTCCGCTGCCTTCATTCCCGCAGTTGGCAACACTATAACGCCACGAAAACTTGCTCAAAGGTGACCTGTATTTATCCAGCACCGCTCTGCTTGGCCGAGTCTCTTTTACACAGAGGTGAACGGAGGCAGGGGAAGGGCTGGAGCACACGGCGCTGAAGGGAATGACATTACAGCTCCGTAAGGTTGTTTGTGCACCTCGCTTTCCATTATGAAACTCCAGTTTAGAGCTCATGCAACCAGCACTGCCCTCTTGCATCCTCCAGCGTGAAACACGGGCTTACAGGAGCCCCTTTCCTCCTCTTGCCAAATTATCATTTTTTTAAAAGTTATACTGTATTTCTGATCTGTAGAAACTCCAGCCAGCCCAAGAAATGCTGCCTCCCACAACTTCTCCGTCTTGGTCAACCCCGCTCACCAGGTTTGTCCCTGTAAGCTCAGTCTCCTCTGCTCCCTCTGCCCCTCCCCTCTTCCCTCCCAGAGCAGCACAGTGGCCACTTTCCACCACCTGGAAAGAGGAGCTGCTTGTCCCGGGGCTGTGGAGCTCCCAGGGCTCAGGCACCCATCTCCATAGGGCAGTGGAAGAAAGAGAAGACCACCAGGCTGGTTCCCTGCCACAAGGTAAAGGGGTGGTTGAACGGGAGCAGGCAGCAGACAGGGGTCTGGCCCTGTTCACCTTCAACTTCATGCAAACCAGGCAACAGGCCAAAACAAAATGGACACAGGCTTTGCATTTACTTTCCAGGTTTCTGCACCCTTCACCTATATTCTTGTAAGAGGCCTTGTTCTTCCCTGGCTGCCACCCAGGGTGGGACAGAGGTAGCTCCTTGCAGGCTTTCAAACCAATGTTTCTGGGGATAAGGCTAGACTCCTGTTTCTCAGGACTTTCCAACAGACTAAATTCGGGTTTCCTACCAGGCTGATAAAGCGCCTTTCCCCCTCCGTGCATCTCCCTCCTGTACTGCTCATCCATAGTGCAACATTTGCCACCTTTTATGTTCATCTGGAAAGAGCCAGCTGATGGGTAAGAGCGTGTCTGGTCCCATCAGAACGGCACTCAGGTTGGGATTGCCTCCAGGGCTGGGGAGCTGCCGACCTCTGGGTGGCCAAGGGACAACCAGGTGCCTGGACATGCATTATCTCACCCTGTGCCGGGGTGCTGGACTCAGACCTGCACACTCCTTGGCTCAGCACTAGCACAGACCCTGCTCTTGATGGAAAAGAAAAAACACAAAATATTCGTGGCAGTTTTCACTGGACTTTCTAATGATTTATGACTTCAGGTGTAAATTCTCCTCCTACTTCCCCCTTGCACCCAGTTGGGTTTGGCCACTTCAGCAGTGTAAGGAAGCCCATATTTGGGAGATCCAGTCACCCCGGGTACTGGCAGGACCAGCGCCTAGTCGGAGCCCAGGGAGTCCCTGCCTGCAGGAACAAGCCCTCCATAACACTGGAGGGACACAAAGAAACCCTGAAACTCCTGCAGCTCTGCTACCGGTAGCTCTGGAGACATTGGACAGAAGAGGAGGAGGAGGAAGCTCAGAGTCTGGATCATCAGCAGCCACTGCATGGGATTCTCTGGGAAGGTCTGGGGTGGCTCCTGGACCTTTCGCAGTCACTTGGTGCCCCGGCGTTTGCGAAAGGAGTCAGCAAAGCTCCTCTTAAACTTGTCATTAGCAAACACATAAATCAGGGGATCCAGACAGGTGTTTGCCATGGTGAACACCCAGCTGATGTAGTAGGCAACTTCTACTTGGTGCAAGAGCTTGCAAGGCAATCCATAGTGCTTCACAATGACGCCAATGGTTCTGCAGATGTGCAGGGGACCAAAGCAGATGGCAAAAATCACCAGAGACACAGTTATCATCTGCAGAGACCTGCTCTTCATCTTTTTGCCTCTGGAGCTTTTCTTTGCCGCTTTAGCAATGGCGGCTCCCAACAGAGCTCCGCAAGTCAAGGAAATGGCAATGGGCAGGAGGAAAGAGACCACAGCCAAAACCATGTTGTAGAAGTAGTAAATAGAGGACAGCTCTGACTGATGAATATTTAGGCATTTTGCTGAGCCATCAATAACTGAAGTCTTGAGGAGGAAGAAGAAAGGCAGCCCTTGGACAAAGAGGACGAGCCAGACAAACAAGCACAGCTTTCTCAAGAAGCTCCTCTTCTTCCAGAGGGACTTGCTCTTGTACCACACAACGACAAAGTACCGGTGAACGCAGATGAGCGTGAGGAAATAGATGCTGCTGTACACGTGGGTGCTGTGCAGGAAGACTTCAAACTGGCAGAGAAACTGCCCAAATGGCCACTGGTTGCCGAGGCTGAGGTAGGAAATCCTGAGGGGAGCAACAGGTATGATCAGGATATCTCCCAGGACCAGATTGACCTGCAGAATCATGCCTGAATCCCACTGCTTGATGTGGAAGAAGAACACCCAGAAGCTCATGCCATTCAGCAGGATGCAGCCCAGCAGGAGAAGTGTCCCCAGGGCAGGGATGGCAGGGTGCAGCCCCTGGGGCATGCAGTCCACGCTGGTGTTCATGAAGGTGAGGGAGGTCAGCAGCTCCAAGGACTTAGGAGAACCCTCCTGCAAAGGGTGGGATGGAAAAGAGAAAGTAGTGAAACCACCCAAGCTCATCATCTTAAGGCTGAGCTGGATCAGAGGCAACCGTGGCTGAAGCAGCAGAGGCAGGTTTTCAAATGATCCCTGATCCTGAAGGTCTGTGGCCAAAAGGAGACCACTATTTATCCTAGCCTCCACAGGAGAAGACCTGGCAGGTGCAAGGGGCCAAATCGTGCTTTTCACACGCAAATATACGACCTCATGGGACTCAGACTTGAACCTGCCACGCTCAGCTTGACTTTCTCTGGTTGTGCTGCAAGGGAAAGTGAAAGGGCTACAAAGGAACCACAGGAGCAGCTTAATCGTTCACCACTACTAACTGCTGATGGGGGAAGATGAATTAGATGATGCTGGTACTGCTTGGCTCCAAAAGCCTCTGCATTTAAAAACCACTAGTGAGACCCCAGCATCACCCACACTACAATTATTTCAGCTGGGTTTGTTACAGGGCAGTTGGCAAGCGGCTCACCAACCTTCTCCCAGCCCTGCAGGCAGAGCAGCCCTCATGCACCCTCCATCCTCCTTGCTCGGCTGCTGTACCCACACTTCTCCCACTCTCCCAGCAAGCAGGACACCCTGCTGGGTACGAGGTGCTGCTGTTTATTCACAGCCTGGTGAAGGGAGCATCTCTGCGGCATGAGTCGGCTCTCTCTCCTGGAGGGAGGACCACAGGGCTGGTGGCTGATGCTGCCCCCTCCATCCATGCCAGCTCACACCCTTTAGGTACCTCTTCATTGCCAGCGGCACCAACAGCTGGGTGGCTGGTTGGGGCCACAGCATCCTCCAAAGCTGTTCTTTCCATTGAGTACAATTGTAACCATGGGGCGACCCAAATTTGTGCCAGGCTCCTGTTGGCAGGAGCAGTGGCGGGGTGAGGGGTGAGACCGTCACAAGACAGCCGAGCTCTGCCTGGCAGGTACCCGGCCTGTCCCTTATCGGGACGCAGCTTTTAAGGTCATTGGTGTCTCAGCAGCGGTAAAACATTTCCCTGGCCATTTGGGAGCCTCACATCCGCATGTGAATGATTCTGAAATCAGACACTTCTGATTAAGTTTAAGCACTCAGATTTACAGCCTGAGTCTTGTACTGGTCACTCACCGCAGCATCCCGAGCACAAAACAGGCTTTAAGGCTTTTTTAACAGCTGATGTGTAGACAGAGGCACCTTGGGTCTCTCCTGGCTTCAGTCAGCCAGAGAAACTTGCAGTTAAACTGCACCTTCCCGTGTGCTCCAGGGTGGCTGAATGTGGTGGCTGATGAAGGAACGTGGCTTGAACAGCTCAGGAAGGATGGAGGACCAGCTCATCCTCACCAGGGCTTCCCCAAACCTGGCTGAAACAGGGTATCATTTCCTTAATCTAGCCTTTAACTCCCAATTTGGTTAAAACTGGGAGTCTAACCCAGGGGTGGGAGAATGCTGATTAGTATCTGCTAAGCCATCAGCTGAAGACATGGCTTCTAATACAGACTATTGCAGCCATTAACTCTTTGCTTTCCTCTATCATTCACTACTTTCCCCAAAAAAGTTAATATTTCCAAATTAAGGACTTTTTAATAGTGTTTTGTTGCTGCCTTCTGGCAACATCATCCTCAAAGCTCCAGCAATCCCATCCTGTTGCAGAGCGCAGCCACGCTGGTGACAAAGGGATGCTTTCTTTTCTACCCAAAGCAGAACCTCTGTGGTGGCAATGACCAGCTCAGCTCTCAGGGTGACAAAAATCCACAAGGTCACGGGCTTCACTTTCCCTGCACTAGCCATGGCCTGGTTTCAATGCCCACTCTATAGAAAGCAAGTTGTAATATATACAATAATTTCTTAACGAAAGAGGCAGAGGGTCTGTACTCTGAGCGAGGGGAGAAATTTTGAGCAGTAAGAAGAAAACACCTAAGACTTACTCAAAAATTTGAAATCTGCTTTAACTTAACAAGGCAAAGCGGAAAAAAAGAGTGAATTTCCACTTAACTTGAAGGTGACTCACACAAGCCATTAGTCACACACTTACCTGGAAAACAGCAGTAGCATTAGAGCTAATCTGGATGTGAAGACGAGGAATCAGGATCAGCATCCAGCCCTGCGTCTCGGAGCACTACAGGGATTTTGCTCGCTTTTTATGTAAAAAAAACCCCTCACCTGTTTCAGCCCTTATGAAACCAGCAGCATTGCATGGGATTACACCCATGGAGAGTATTGCCTTTAGAAACTAACTCCTGTTAAAACAGAATATGAATAAAACATCGTATGCAGCCACAGGGGAGACTTACCCCGTCCTCCCACGAGGGTCAGTCCACAGTGCAGCTGGTGGCAGGGCAGCAGAAGCACCCAAGCTCCTTCAGACTCGCCGAGAGAAGAAGAGCTGATGGGCAGGAAGAGGTTCCAGTGACCCCCTGGTTGTACAGTGGAAAGATGAACTCAGCAGTGAAACTGCAGCAGCTCGGAGAAAGGCAGGAAACTGCAAGCAGGAAAAGCGGCAGCTGATTTATGGGAAGAGCTTGCTTTTGCTCAAAATACTCCAAAAGCTGGAGCCTCTGGGGCTGCTCTCACCAGGGGAAGGTCTAGGAGATGCCAGTGAGTGGAGCGCAGTCCCTGTAAGTCAAGGATGCAGGTGAAGCCGTTGCTTGGATGAGCAGCACTGACTCCACTGAGCCTCGGGGAGCGGGGTCCAGCCGCAGCAGGAGGTATCGAGGGGTGCAGAGCTCAGCAGGGCTGAGGTGACACCACTCCCCCAAACTGCTGGAGAGCTGGCAGGTCGGTGACCACAGCGGCAGGGCCACATGGGGTGAGCTGGGCAGTCAGCTGGAGTTTCCAGGTACTGCAGATACTAATAAACGTGAGTAGCTGTAACCTCCAAGGCAGAATTTGACACCAAAGGGAGGTGATTTGACACCAGCTCTCTGGTTTGACCCAGCCCAAGACCTCGGCTGCAGCATTTAAATCCAGCAGGCTTGTTTACTCTTTTGGCTCAGCAAAAGCTGCAGATTTGGTGGGATCATAAGATCTGCAAGG
The DNA here is from genome assembly GCA_013397275.1 of Burhinus bistriatus. Taxonomy (NCBI): domain Eukaryota; kingdom Metazoa; phylum Chordata; class Aves; order Charadriiformes; family Burhinidae; genus Burhinus; species Burhinus bistriatus. The sequence goes on from VYXH01007520.1 coordinate 10,918, forward strand.
GGAGGCATGCCCCTGAGTCACACCAAATACTCCAAAAATGCATCATACTGTAGGTCAGAAAATGTGGGTTTCTGCACCCGTCTCCCTGCTTCTTTCCCAAGGAAAAGAAAACCCTCAAAGGGCTTTGCTGAGACATTCAGAAGATGATCCGGTGTGTCAGCTCCAGCAGTCTTCTGATCCAAGCCCAACTCAAGAAACTCGCTGTCCCCAGCTCTAACTTGTACAAACCCTTTGCTTTGTAAGGCAGGACAACATCCATAGCTGAGATTAAAAGCCCAGATGGTGAAATCCTGATGCTTGATCCCAATGAACTCTTTGGGACCAGATGGAAACAGTCTCTGCAGGAAGGTTACTCCATGGATGGTCAAAACTTGATGCTTTAAAACCTCCCTGAACGCTCATGCTAGCAGCCAGCACTGGGGTGCTCGGGGCTTTCCCTGGCTCACCATGAAAGGGTTGGAAACTTCTCAGAACCATTTCAAGCCAAAAGGGAAGTTTCTAAGCAAAGTTTGGTTTAGCGTACAGCCTCCAGCCCACGGAGTCTATTTAGAGCAGAGCCAACAGCCCCCACAATCTCCCGCCCCGGGACTTCATCTAACGCGATCTGAAGCCACACGAGGTGACTTCCTTCCGTCGCACTGTGCAGCACTCAAGGAGAAGTGCTGCACGTCGTGGCCTGGGGTGAGGGGCTGCGGCAGGGCTTACAGTAAGTGCTGTGTTCATTTCTTTTTTTTTTTTTTTGGGGTGGGGGGGGGGGTCCTGT
>VYXH01007524.1:219-76962 GCA_013397275.1 Burhinus bistriatus
CTCCTGCACAGTTTGGCAATGACAGCAACAAAAAAAAAAAAAAAATCACACACAATAACTACAGTTAGCTCAGATTGTCTGGCATATCTTCAGTAAGACCTTAACTCCATCCTCCCCTTTCATCCCCCTGAAATATGCCGTGCTGTCGGTGATGACTCCACACCGTGATGGAGTAACACCATCTGCAAGCCGGGCAGGTGCTTGGGGTGCTTTCAAATCACACATAGGAAGAACAGACCCTGCCTAGCAGATGGAGGACTATTTGTGTGAATGGTGAATGATACAGATAGACCCACCGCGAGATAGAAAGTGTGTTCTGTTAGTTATGTATGTCTTGGTAATGTGGTTGCCTGGTGATACAGGCTAATGGTTCACACTTGTAGCATTAAAATATTTGCTTCCTGTGAAAAGAGGAATGCAGGATGGGAAAATCCCTATCAATTAACATGGAATTCCTTGGAACTTAATAGGATCCTAGAAAGGGCTGGTACTGAAACACTTGGTCTAGTTTGGTACCTCCAAAACTTCTGAGGGGAGTCAGAAAATCTCTCTGCTTATCACCCAGACAGGCTCAAGAAAGTGGTTAGTACTGAAAAATAGCCTCCATCCTTATCTCATTATGTCCAAAAATAATTCTAGCAATTCACATTACAGTAGCACAATGCATCATGAACCCAGCAGGCTTCCACGGTGTCAGGTGCAGGTGTATAGCGGCAGCACCATGCGTGCCATTCAGCACATACACACCATTGCCAGATCTCCAGGTCATCTAGCAATTTTTAGGAAAGAGATATATTCCCCCTATGTCACCTTGCACAAGGTGACACCCAGAGTGCTTGAACTCATTTCTATTGTATTCTGGGTCACTTAATTTCCTAATATGCTTCCTTTATAATTTGCTGCTAGCTCAGGCACAGGAGGTAACAGACTGCAACTCTCTTGCATTTTGTTTAGTCTCCATGTATTATCTTATGTCAGTTCAGCTAGAGAAACCTGGGTCTTCATCAGCATCTTTTAATTCCAATAATTCCAAATTGCAGCGGAGAGACAACTAACTACTTCACAGCTACAAGAGGCACCTTTCAGTTAAAAGTTTACACCAGTTCTTCCGTACCATCAAAGTGGAATTAGAGCTTTACAAGCAAAGGTAGAGAGGCCCTATGCTATCAAAGTCTATAGAATGACTGAGAAGTGCTTACTGATACAGAGATTATAAACACTTGCTTACTCTGCTCTTCAATACAGAACAAACCGCAGTATGAAGCATCTCAAATCAACATCTTGGATGTCATTCCTGAACACATACATAATATCACAGCACTCTTTACTGGCACTTAAAAGACTTATTTTGCCATCAAATGAAAGATGTGATAATCCTGATGGTGAAAACCATCAACAATGGGCTTTTCCTAAGGAGGTGTTCTCATAGAGGACATCAACTAGCAGAGGCAGACAAAGATACATTAGCTGTGGCTAATAGGGCAACAAACTAATTTTTGCAGCTTGATTGTGTTTGGCTTAATGAAGTTTAATCATATCTAGATATTGAGATTATTTTTCTTTTTCTATGCTGTTTGATAGAGTATAGCCATCAGCACATCAGTCATGACAGAATTTCCAGGATAGACCCTGCACTGAGATTCAGGCTGTAAGAGGTTCAGGCTCTGAAGTACTTTACTAGAGTTTCAAGCCAACTCTGTCTCCTCTCTGTCAAACTGGGTTTGGGAGCTTGTTTGCTCTATGGGTAAATTTTCCTACAAGAGCAAAGAGCATGAGGCAGCAGACAGAGCTACAGGATGTTGTTGGATTTCGTTGCTGTCTTTCCAGTCCTAAGTCACAGATATTCCTAAACTTCCCCCCACCCCACCCCCCCGGCTACTGCACTAGAGCAAGTCTTGCTACCTCAAAAGAATAATCCAATGGTTTTCATATAACTGCTGGCTTATGTATCTTCACACAGAAGATGTAATAAAAATAAAGTAATAATAGACATGAAGAAAATTTAATTTCATTATCTTAGTAGTTTTGCTGGACTGATGAACAAAATAAAGAGACAAAATCAGGTGGCATTTTTATACCTCTGTAGCATGCTCAAACTTGCTCTTTAAAAAAGCTTTACAAGATGCTCATAATAGAGTTATAGTTTGCCTTTTGATATTTATAAGGAGCTACTAGATAAAGGAAAAAAAAAACTGAAACAGATTAAACTTGAATTGGATGGCATCTAGAAAGTAAATCAGTGGAAGGGAAAAGGTTTCCTTTCTTCTTCCTCCCTCAGTTTGTCTATTCTGAAAGCCTCAGCAATTGCTTAGCCTCAGCAATTTAACTAGAGCTGACTTTAGACAAAGATAGTCAAATGTGGGTTACCAACTTGTATATCTTCAACAGGTTGATACAAAAGGAAGCATGTTGCAATGCCATAAGTACTAAGCCCCTAAGGTATTTTAACATCTGTTTTCAGCATAGCTTGTGCTATCTAGCAAAAAGATATTCTGTTATCCTTCCAAAATCTACACCCACAAAGGTTCTACAAATGCTCTTAGATATTGAACAACAGCATCAAGGACATGGAAGTGGTAGAAAATGGCATCCCTCTTTGCATCTGAAAAAAGTGATGTGGGTGACGTGGACTGTTATGTTCCTAAGACTGGCTATGATTAATTTAAGATGCCAGCAGACACACTAAGGGTCTTTCCATGCTTGTAAAAATAGGTGGTTCTCAATAAAGCGTGAGAACTTAGAGGAACTCAGAAGGAAAGTATAAATACACACTCTACTCCCTCATTCACAGTTGAATTTTACAAGGATGTGGATGCATATACACCCCTACCTTCTTACTAGCCAAATCCTTGAGTTTCTTTCTCTGATAAACTCCAGGGAAATTTCCCAAATAAAAACTAAACACACAGGCTTTTGGGTTAGATCTTGAAGTTCCACACATACAAAACTCGGATAGTTTACTTCAGTGAGTTTTACTTACACGAGGCATACACCACCCAGCGGTAGTTATATAGACTTTTTTATGCTAGGTAACTTTAGAGACAGCACCGGTGGTGTTAACAAAAAAACCTATTTGTATTTTAACAAGCTCCCAGTAACAAAAAGCTGGAGAGTAAGAAGCATCCAGCAGCACTAAAATGCTGAATGAATAGCCAGAAACATCTGTGTTTTGGGAGTAGCCTGCTGAGAGACCCCAATGGGACTTCTGCACAAAGATAGATGGCAGAATGTAACCCTCTGTGAACAACTGTGATTTTTGGAAACGTTCTTCTGTTACAAAAAAAATAATCCCAATCATTAGTAAGACCTAAAAAGCTACAGCTTTTTTTAAAAAAAAAATCAGTTACCTACTTCCACAGGACTTGCCTGCCTTACAAGGGCAAAGACAGATCCAGTGACTGTATTAAAATACGAAACAGGCCACAGAAAACTTTCAGGACAGTTCAGTATGAACAGACTGAATGAGATCTTGCCCTCACTGACTTCTTGGAAGCAGGATATGCCCACTATGTGCTCTAAACTACTTTATAAGACGATAGGGAGGCTCTGTACCAATGGTAAAAAATTCTGCAAGCTCTCATTAAGCAGGTAAGGCAACACCCCAGAAGGGGGAATTCTCAAACACCGCCTTGTCAGTTTGGCTGATCAATAAACACCACAACTTATATCTATCTGACTGCTGCTCACAGCACAATGGAAAAGCACTGTTTGCAGCAAATTAAGTACTTTTTGTGCAATCCATTTGTGAGAGTTTCACGGAACAGGGTATGTCACTGGAGAAAACATCAACTATGGTCATTTCTACTGGCTATTCTCACAAGTGCTATACCCTCATTATAACTCATTTCTGGCAAGAGCCCATTTTTCTTTCTTTAACAAGAGACTTCCTAGCCGTATGACTCTGTAAGTTGTCAGCATCAATGTACTCAAAACAAGTCTTTATAACACATCCAACCTTTTAAGTGCTCCCCAGTTCTGTAAGAGGCTATGCAGAATTAAAGAATAAGAAGAGTATTAAAGTTAGACTCTCATCAACTTAGGGAAAGATTTACCCTGATATTTGGATTACATCTAAAATTTTACTGATGCCAAAATGAAGTTGAGTAATGCCTAGTATGATTAACTGATATGCTCACAGTGGGGGAGGATGATGCTCAATCTTAGTTAACAAAGCTGTTGTAGTTCTTGTATAAGATACTTTTAATGTTAATGTTCATTTTTGTTTCGTTTTCCTGCATAGTCATAGGCAAAATTAGTATTTCCCATTGACATTTGTGGAAAAAGAATTTACCAACATAAAGTACTTTTTTTGTGAGCCAAAGTATTTGCCAGGTCAGTCATGCTCAGACTACTCATTAGGAAGCATGTAATTGTCAGATTAGTCACTGGAGACTTACTGTATCATAAGAATCAGATTAAGCTTTTCATGAATTTACAAATAGCTGCAGATAAATATTTTAACAGTTCTCTAGCTATCATAATATACACTTTTAATCTCCTCTGAAGCATTATTTTTAACTGGTTTTAGACCACGGTATTTCTAGAAGAAATTGTTTGCTTCAAGGAACAGTTCACCAGCAATCAATACACTTTAGAACAGAAGTATTTACAATTTATCCTAATGCTCCCTTTCCTATCCATACTTCCATAAGCTGTAACGCAGGACTGAGCAATCCACAGCACAGGTACCAAAGACAGCATACAACCAAATCCGAATATCCCCAAACAGGGACAGCACAAAAGCAGGAGCCAAGAGCAGTCGCATGCTGAGAATGACACCTGTGAAAATATCACCTCCCACAGGGCTGGGAGCCTGGCCAGCACACCACTATGCAGCTGACCAGGAGCACCTTGCCTTTCTGCTAGGCTCTGCCCTCTGTGTTTTGCCAAGCGTCTGCCAGCAAATTTAATCACTGTTTTGAGAAATAATACAATCTGGTACTTTACACTTCAAAGGTGGATGACCTTTGCCTTGTAATATCAGGGTTTACATTCCAAAATAGCATTGATAATGATAAGAATAAATCAACTTTGAAGTAATGTCACTGCAAAGCCTACGCCAAGAGTTTGACTCATCAATCAATCACAGCTTAGATGCAAATCTAGTGATTTTGGTTTCCTAATAAGGGGGTTTCAATTGCCATTAGCACATCGAACCAGTGACCTCCAATAGGTTACACTGATCCCCACCCTGTGCCCAGGAGCTTTGGGCTCCCAGGCATCATGTAACATTGGGAACATTCAGCTGTGTGATGTGACAGTACCTTCTTCCCTAGAGTTGGATTCAGTGGCCAGCTCACAGTTGCTGTTTTCCCTTTCACACATGACTTCATCACTTCTCTTGCCTTTCCTTGATCAGCCACTAATCGTCTAGAGAGCACAGATTCACCTAGGCTCACCAGCATTGTAGCTCACATGCGAGTTGCCAGCTGCTTCTCTGAAATTCCCTGTTCTCCTCTACATGTCTTGTTGGGTCCACAAAATAAATCTTCAGAACTGTAATGTCTGCAAGGTTACAAGCTACTATATCATACACCTACTACATACAAAGCATTATGAATAGTTGATAAGGAAGAACTGAATTTTTCTGACCCAAATCTTTCATCAATTCTAAAATTCTAGTTTCTGACTCTGAGGTAAGATACCATGAAATGCTGTTTAAATGCTACATTATATGGACTCAGATAAACACCTGGTTGAGCGGAGAAGTTACTTGTTCCTGAAGAATTCTAGCGTAGAAAGGTTCTAGACAAGATTCATAGTATTTAGCGTGATGTTACACCTTAAGAGGACCACCCTGTGATTAATGCAGGGCAAGCATTCAGAACTGATCTAAGGGGGCTCTAATTAATCACCAAAACTGGTTTTCCACTTTTGGTCCTCCACGTTACCAAGACAATAAAAAAGCTCGTGTGAACCAAATGAGGTGTTCTAATAAAAGCAAAGATACCTTTTTCTAAGCATGCTGAATGAACAAATTTTGATTACCACTCAGCAGCAGAGGCAGAAAAGACATCAAGTAGTAAACTTAGTTCCGTTGTTTGGAAATGTAAAATCTCTGCTTAAGGTCTCCCCCTCCACCTTCATTCCTGTATGCCCTTCTCAATTCTGCCAAGAAACTGAAGTACTGAAATATCCCTAGAAAGCCATTCCAATAGGATATATATCTCTCCTGGACAAGTAAATTCTGAAAGTCGCATTAGGAAGCCTTCTACATTCATATTAACACCTGTTAAAACAGATACAGGAGTTTCTTATAGTTTGGCTAGCAGTCTCAGGTTTTGCATACTCATTCAAGCTGCAATAGCAGGCACTTAAGCTTCATCTGTTTCTAGTCTGTTTCTCACTAACATCTTTTTAAACTCTTTATTAAATTCGCTGGGAGCAATGGAAAATAGAAAGGCCATATTAGGAGTGTAGCCGCCAAGAGCCCTTCTTTGCTGAAGAAACCAAAATATCTCTAAGGAGACTGAGACATGGTCTACATGGTTTTGGGGCAGAATTTCCCTTTCATTTTTTGGCAAAATATCACAAACGTGTCTGTCAGTTCAGTGAATATGTGAATACAGCTCCAGCAGTCTAAAGATGTTATTTCAAGACAGAGACTTTCCTCCCCATACTTACACTGATAGGAAACAGAATGCTAATACAACTACTTACACATAAGATCAGAGGGAACATACAGCTTTAGTGAGTGTTTAGATACGCTGTGAGGGAAATGATGATTAAAATTAGTCCACAAATTACTGAACCTCTTGCTGTGAATTAAAATGGAAACAAATAGTTTAAAGAATTTTGAGCAGTTCTGAGGAGCAGCATCAAATAGATCATGCCTTCATTTTTGCTATGTCTAATGGGAAGCACATCAGCAACTCCCAGTTCTAAAGCCTTTGTCCCAGGTTAACCAATTGATTAAATAGTTAAGAACTGTAGCCTGGCTCTCTAATATCAGTTTGCACTGTAAACTCCATAGCATTTTCATACATTGTAATTATTTGATGATGTTGTACCTAACTGCTCTCAACACTATCACAAAATAATAAACTATAACCAAATAAATTCTATACTTAGAGATATATTTATATTAAAATATTGTAATTCAGGAGGCAGGAGACAAATTCAAATGGAGTGTCTTTGCAATACAGTTCTGGATCTTTCAGTACTACCTTGCTCTTAGTACTTTCCATTCTCTGTGTGTATCCTTCATATACAATATACAAAACCATGATAATGGTTTTGGGGGAATCTTGCAACTGACTCTTGACTTGTTGACTTGAAATGTGACAACAAGAAATTATTATTAAAGTTGAAATAAGTTGTATTCAGGACAACTCCACTGCTCCAATCTACCTTCAATGAAGACTATGTAAAGATTCCAGGAATATCACACTGATTATAAACCTTCAGTTTCCCTTCCTAGGGGCATTTGGAGACAAAGGATTCATGTTAGTAAGCCTGTTACCCATGTCTTGACAACCTGTAATTCCCTCCTCCAACTGCAACTCCTTAATCTTCCCCTTTCCTTCTCCCTGCCTCCAAGTTAAGTCTTGAACCTTTCATGGCAAGATTTCATCTGAATTCTGTAGATCTTACGCACTGGCACCAAGTCAGAATAGTTTCAAATGAAAGGCTTTTCTGACATTCAGAACTTGAATTCCTGAAGATGGATATCTGAGTCCTTCAGGAAATCAGCACCACAAGTGCCTAGGTCCCCACTAATGCTGAATAATCCCTGTTCTCATGGAAATTCTGGAGGGATAACCATAGTATAATTCAGCATCTTAACTTCTGTATAAATTCAACATACTTAACTTTAGCCATACAGATTTTGAAATCTTCAATCCATAAAGAAGGGAGAAGAAGGTGGGGGCAACAGAAGGGAAACAGTTAAGTTCCTTGCCTTGTGACATACTATTCTTCATAAAGACCATAGGAAAGAACCTCTAAGCTACTTGTCAAAAGCTATTCTTTGTTTCATTTTCACTCTTCCTTCTCCTTTCCCCTATTCTCTATTTAAACAAGTTTTGCAATCTCTCTCCTGAAGCATGACAAAGGTGACAGCACAGTACTCCACTTTGAGAACTAGGGTCTACCATTCAGAAACAGAAATATTCAGCAGGGAGGTCTGGCTACACAAGCCACATTCTTCTTTACACTCATATTCATCCAAAGCACACTACCAACTTTCCAGTGCACGGAATTTTGTGATAACATATTACTAAACAAAGCTCTGATAGGATCAGGCAGGCAGTTGTCTTTTGCCAGTCCATAAATGTTTTTTATGACTAGCCTTCTGATTGCTGGTATGCAGTAAGACAAGCTGCCCTTATTATACAATAAGGCTTTTTATAGAAGATGGTAATTTTTCCAGTGCTCCTACTCTTTATGAGCACAACCACTCACTTACAAAAGCACAAGTGATTGCAGAAGCTGTGCTCTTAATGTAGGTATTCACTGGTTGCTATTGCTTGGCTATTACTATTGTTGAAGAATATATGCTAATTTAAGTGTCCAAAATAAGATCCAACACTCCCAGACCAGTGGTGTTAGACTACACAAATACAAAGCCTTTCTTGGACTGCTTTGTTATAAACTGCTTCCCTAGAACAAACCCAGCACCAGAAGAGCAGTACTGGTTTGATCCCACCCCACTGAAGTACACAGGAGTTGTGATTTCAACACCAGAATTATATTACTCCCTTACAGTCTTTACTTCAGAGCTGGAAAAAAATATTGCATGATTTCTAAGCACTGCAATTAGTGACAGAGTGAGTAAAAAGCCATGTCTTGCTATAGCACTCTTGTTAGTTTGAGAAACAGCTTTTGTGGCACTGATGTACAGGAAGGATTGTGGCCGGGTAATTGCATAGCATTCGTCTTTACTAAAGTCTGCAGAACTGTGGGAAACCTCTGGTTTTCTGGCCCATCAGTAGCATGGAAGAATACACCCTATCTGATTGCCTCACTGACCATACAAACAAGCTGTTACCATGGGCCTAGCATATGTACTGAAAAAAGCAGCTGAGTATTGTGTATCTTATTTTTTTGTTAGCTATTTATAATTTATTCTGCACCTTCTGAACTATGCGTACTGAATAGCACTCTTCACTGACTTAACTTTTGTCTTTCTCTCTTTTTCTCTTCTGTAATCAACCACTTCTTGCAATGTCTATCCTGAAGCATGCCAAACGTGACAACGCGTTACTTGCCCTTAAGATCCGTATCTTGACGAAAAGTATGATACTGATTCCAGTCAAAATCCAGTTTAATAATAAAAAAGGGGAGAGACTGGACTTTTTCTGACATAGCATTCCACAGAGTAGAATAACGGAAAAGTTTTTTCAGACCACAAGGTGGAGCAGTAGATCCTTATAGATCTTACTAGATCCTAACCTGATAATTAATGTAACAGCAACCTACTGCATTTATAGAAAAAAAATTACTGGAGAACCTAACAGGGTGGCTCATCACTTTCAAATACAGAGCTGCCCAATAATAGCAATGATTGTTCCCAATCAGACTCTTCTTGGATTTCCTGATTCATTTAGGACATTACAGGAATGGCAGCTTTTAGGGATGCCTAATTCACATCAAGGAGCTCACTTGTCAGCACGGCCACAATGACAACAAGGAGACAATCCATTGATAACAAGATGTTACCCCCTGAACACACTATTTTTTTTAAATGAGTGCAACATTAAAATGGACATACACTCTCTTTCCCCCAAGGAATGATACAGGAGGAAATAACTTCTCAAATACTAAGTTTAGGACATTGTTCTCTGCAGTCCCCTCGAAAGATTTACCTTTGGAAAACAAACAAGCTCCACATAGACTTTCACTATCATTCTACAATACAGAATGTTAGTTCTGCATTGTAGAACTATGAAGAATGTTTCTTCTTCAATGTTAATGTAACCCGCCTTCCAGCAGGTCTCAGCGCCTTGCCTTCTTGGCAGAAGCATCATTATTTTGCAACACCAGTAACAGAAAGCAAAGAGTTTCAGTGACAAAGAACAATTAACTATATTGGACTAACTATGATATTAGAAAATGCAAGGCCAAGTGTTATCAAAACATCAAGAAGTTACTCAAAAGTATCCCTGCTACATGAGTCTTTGTCGGTGTGCAGGACTGTATCTGTCTACTGATGTCCAATAAGACTGATGCAAGAAGAAAGCTCAAAAGCTCGTGCCCCCAGCTGAAGGGTGATTATAGCTGTACATAGGAATCTTATTTATAAGATTTATCACAAAATTAAGGAAAAGCTTGTGCTGTGCAGTGCTTTTGTCTCCTCTCTAAAGAGAAATGCAGATGTGTCAATGAGATCATGAGGCAGGTGTTGGTGAGACCAGAGACACTCCAGGATGTTGTTTTGGGGAAGAGTTTGATCATTTGCTCTTTTTCTGCAGTTTGTTTCTCATTTATGTATGGCTCTACAGCTTAGTTAAAATCAATAGATTCATAAACCACAAGGGAGAAATCCTGACCCAGCTGAAGTCAATGGGTGGTTTTTTTCCATTGACGTCACCAGAGCCAGGATTTCAACCCAAATAACAGACGTCTCTCTCTTAAGGACTCCTAAGTAGACAGAATTTCCAGACTAAGAATTATGTGAGAAGAAAAACAGAGTAAAGTAATAAAAAACTATTCAGACTAAACTGATATAGAAGACTTCCACTCGCTAATAACTGATCTTCACTCAGTGCAATAGCTCAGTACTTTACCTAATAAGCAAAATGTCAGGACTTACATAGATGATGGTCATTATTACACAAAATTAATTTACTCTTTGAAAGTTAGGCTATGACCTCGGCATTCTCCTATGTAGGGCTCAAGCAATAAAAAAAAGTACTATTTTAAGAAGTCCTTTTTACTCTCACAGTTTCATAGAGACAAATGATTAGGCAAGAATCTCCTTCTAGCTCTCAAGGCAAAAGGGAAAAGCTGGGAAAAATAAAAGCAAGTACAAGACTAAAGGCCAGCAGGCAAATAAAAGGACTGGACTAGAAGATCTTCATTTTAAGATATTTTAAATTATTCTGGGGTCTAACCCATGGGGTTTGAACTTTTGAAATTGGTGGTTGTAGGACTATAGCTGGCATCGATTACTCTCTCTCCCTTGACTCTTCCCTAAAAGAAAGTGACTGAAAACAGTTACCAGGCTATTCCTAAATTGCAGGTTAATCCTTCATTGACGCATACAGAGGCTGATGACAAAACCACTGTCTCTAACCCTAAACTAAGAGATTCGGAGCTCTTCAAGATCACCCACATTTTTCCTTCTAAATACTGTTTTACAGCCGTGAGGTATTATGTGTTTAAAAGCTGTTTAGAAATATGAAAAAAAATATTGCTGCGTGGTAAGTTGAAAAAACCAAGCTCAGCCACTCTGATTTATCATAAGGTCTGACTAATCAGTGAACAAAACCGCCCCACAACCTGCCCTAGCAAAAGTTTGCACTGTGATGAAACAAGAAGGATTTTGCTTCAAACTGTTAACAGGCCTCTGCTTCATCTTGGCAGTGAGCTATGATGGGCCCTGAGGTCATTTTCACATTCTTCTATGGCATTTCAAGCCAGGAGGCCCTGTGCAGAATGGCAGTGACAAAGTATGTACTGGACAGCTTGGACCGAGGGGAAAATTTACTTTGTTGCTCGAAGCCTATTAGGAAAATAGTCCACCAAATAAGAACAAACATAAAGCTCAGGTTTCAAACTTAAATAAAAACTTTTGTCTGGTTAATTCCCACAGAAGAAGGAGAGTAGTTGCACAGAAAACGAAGGACGGGTGTTGCTAGCCAGTACAGCTAGGTTGATGCAGCACTGTTGTGGCAGCTAGATCGGTGCAGCACTGTTGTGGTTTCATACTGGTCTAGGTGAGACTCAGTTGACCCTTTGGAGCAAGGGAACGTCAAGGGAAGTAGTTCTTACAGTCCTCCTGTTGCAGGGATGCTACTGAAAAGTTTTGCTTTGTTCATGCAATGCCCAAAGAGCCCCCACTTGATGGTTCCACATGGCATATAGAATATTTCCAGAACTACCCTAGGCCAAATACAGATTTTTTTCCAAATGGAAAGGTTTTCTGTGAAGAATGTGTGACAGTTTTTGCGACATTCTTGTGTTCAGTGCTAACAGAAAGGTACAAAGTAAAGAAGCCACAGCCATTTGGAAGCTACTCTCTCCCAGACCCTCCAAAATTTTAGCACAATCCAATAGCAACTATAATCTTTGATAGAGTACAGGGTTTTGCATTGTTCTAGGCAATTACGCAGTAGCAGCCATCACTGTAATGGTAAATTTGCCAAAATCATTGCTAACAGCATCACACACAGCCATTAAAGTTTACAAATAATTTAAATGGATGCAACATTTGTCTTACATAGGAAAATAGTATTTATGGCTAGATAGCATACTATCCACTTCAAAATACATGTGAAAACTGTACTTTGTAGTTTACATAGCATGTCTAAGACATATAGATGTACCAGAAAACTGTACATAAAAAATACTTCCCAGTAGTGTTGCAAGAAAACATAGGTATATTTTAATAAAACATGGAGAATGGCTTTATAGTGTATGTAACTGTTTGCCTTCTACTTTAAAGCCCTGTATAAACATGCATTATACGTAGTTTAGAGTATAGTTATTCTGCTTCCTTTAGTGGCATCAGAATTCATCCTGAAGGCTTCATTTATAATGACTGAGAGTAAAGGTTAGATTTACTAGAATTTCCTAGAATTCTTATAGACAGGAATGTATAACTGTCTCATACTTCTGTGATACAACATAACCCTTTATTAATAGGAAGAATTTAGAGGATTCTGTTGTGCAAGAGTTTGTAAAGATTAAGATAGTACAGAAAGTATTACACTATTAAAAACAAATCTCTAATAAAGCCTGGAAGGAAAATGAATGTTTTGCTTTGGTCACTGAGTCCAAAAATTGGAGTTAGAACTTAAAATTGGATTAATCACTAAATGGTAAGGCAAATTCTAAGTGTACTTCAGAGTGTTTGTACTTGATTCTTCTCTAGCAGAATTTCAAGACATTTACCTCCTATTGGTTTGTACATTAATCCTCCTGAAAGCTGCCTGGCACTTGTCTAGAGCTGATTTAAGATGTCTTAAGCACTTTGTTTTACCCTGGCACAGTTATGAATCTCATGCTGCCTAAAATGGGTACTGCGTCCTCTCCAGAGAGTGCTTAACTCTGGGACTGTTTTTCATTTTGACAACCTGCAAAAGAAAAAGCAGTCTTTAAGAGAAACACCCTCCATCTGAGGTTGTGTTGTGAACCAGAAATTGCACTGTTACATGTACAGAACAAAGCACACTTAACATGCCTTGTCTCATTGTGTACATTAGCTACGACTGGGGCTCTAATTAGCTCTCCCAGGGCAGTCGTATCACCTCATATTAGGCACCCAGCACAGGCAGCATAACTAGGAGGTGAGTCTCCCCGTGTACACCCTGTACAACGTATGCAGGACAGCAAGCAGTGAGCACAGGGGCAATCCTGAGAATGTTAGAAAGACCAAAGCAAGGACTTACACTGCCTAAATGAGGGGCTGAAATCCAGAGGATTCATCCCAGACTCTTCTCTAGTAAGGTGGAGGAGCATCTCAAGGATATAAACTTGGCATTCCTGAAGCATCAAATGTGCAGCTCAGAAAGTGGGTACCGTAGCTTAATGTGGGTACAAAAAGTGCCCACATAACTCTTCAAGCTGCCAATATACAAACCTGCTGAATCAAGAAATACCTGTAAGGTGGAAATTTTAGACATAAAAGCAGGAATCGCTATTACACTGTAATTCATTAGTTTAATTCACTCTCTTCAGATTACAAAAAGAAGGCTGAAACACTTGATTGCAGCACTTAAGCATCTTCACAGAAAGGAAATAGAAAGTACTGCAGGGTATTTTAATTTATCAGAGAAAGCACTATCAAATGTCAGATATATTCAAATTAGAAATAATGATTTTTAAAGAAAAATATTTTTTAAAACACCAAAGTTATTAACCTATGAAATAAACTACCAAAAAAAGCAAAGGATCTGCCTAGTGTCTTCAAATCAGGACTGTATGTTTTTCTGTCTGAAATGCTGGTTTATGTTAGACAGGAAATTAGATCAAAGTATCTAACAATCCATTCTGGCATCAAAATCAGATGGATCCATGAATTTTGAAAACATTCATTTTAGTTTACAGCTGAGAGAAAACAAACACAAATGAACATACAATTTCTCTGAGAAGGGAGAGAAAACCATGACTAATAGTCTGTATCTGAACCAAAGTAAAACTGTAGTTGCCAAAATCTCCCTGGCACCAAGCAAGGACTTTCCTACACTTCAGAGACAGCTAAAGCTGATGAAGTAGTACTTCCTTTCATGTACATTACTATATTCTGTACATCACAGAAAATATTTTTTCAGTACATACATTTCAAGGAAAACTCACATGATATTATGTTATTATGGATTTTCTAGTGCTGGAATCCAGCAAAACCTGCTTATCTTGATCCACAAGCTCACAGTAAATAGCTTCTGATGTCTTCATTCAAAAATATTTTTAGCCATAGATGTTCTGCCACCAGTAAATCAGGGTACATTTTGACAGACACTTAATTTTGTACATCTCAAGTACAGCCTACACCTTACATGGGTGGTTTTGTTGATAATGCAATTGCAGGTGAATATATCCTTGTGTCACCCCTAATAATTGCAAGGTTGGGGAAAAACACGAATAGAACACTCCTATTTATAAAATGACAGAATAGTATTTTTTCTCCTTAATTTAGCATCTCTTAAGCTTCCAGTCATGTCTATTGTGAAGCAGCAGCATTCTCCACCTAGGTATCTGCATGCTGACCCGGCAGTCCACTACTACGCACTCCCTCTGACCAGCACCTTCTGAAGAGTTTGTGAACTATAAAGTTTGCTGTTTTGTTCCCAACAGTGTTAGCTGTTCCAGGAAAGGATACTACCGCTCCTACAAACCCTGTCCTATTGAACATTAATAACAAGCATTTCATAAATCACATGACAAAACAGTCTACAAGCTGGCTCCATGTTCCAGCTCACTCTCTCATTTCTTGTTTAAACCAGTCAGATAGTTAAAAAAGAAAAAGCCACAAAATCAACAGATGGATTTGGGCAGGAACATTAGTAGCTAGACGTTCGCATTGTTACAAACTTCAGGTTATTTACTTACCAAATTACTGTCAAAACTCACCTTGATGCTAATTCATTTATTTAGAAACAAAGAGGCCAGCTCCAATAGTACCTCTGCTATAAGGAGACACGATGTAAAAACAAAAGCTATCACTACAACCTTGTAAAGCAGATTTTTGGACATTCTATGGTCACACTCATGGCAGAAGACGGGAATGGCTTAATTTTCTAAGACAGCAGCAGAGAGAGCATTGTGAAGGTCAGCAGCAGGAACCCCCGCAAAGCTCCAGAGCTGCCACTGCCATACTGGCCATCTCGGACCAACCTGATTTATATTGTCTCAAACTCACCATGTCTCTTTATTGGTTCTTTAATTTCCTATCAAACAACATAGGCCAGGGTTCTTTTCTTGTATGTTCCTGCAATTATCTTTAAACTACACACTATTGTAAATGTGATCATTTCATTAATTTATGTAAATAGGACCTTAGCCAATGATTTGGGTGTTATTTATGAATGAATCATGTTGTTCTGAGTGGCTGGGTATATTTAACTCTCATTAATTTGTTCAAAATAGCTACTAATGGGTTTCTTTAGTTCATTACTCTTCTAATAAAAAGCCAAAGAGATGACTGTGTTTGCATGGAAGGGCTTGGGTAACACTTTCTGTTACATCCCAGTGACCAGCTTATAAATACACTGCACTTCCAGTCACTCCAAGTGATTTCAAGGCAGTAGCAGGTTAACAGCGCAAGACAAAAAATGCAGGCGTCAGCTGGCATCAGCCGATGAACAGCATTGAACCATTTCTGGAAACTATTTGTTTTCGCTTTCTTTTGAGTGAAAGGAACGCTATTAAAAATGGAATTCTGGAAAAACTGAAGGCTCTGAGCCCAAATTGAGAGTAGAAATATAAATAGGTTCAAATCTAGCAATGGTTTGTTAGAGGGAGTAGCTAAATATAAGGGCTTCAAAAGAAACATGTCACTCACCATGGTATAGCTCCACTGGTTTTATGATTCAGAAATACTTTCCATGAAAAAGGTTGCATACTTGGAAGATTTTATTGCATACTTGGAGGATTTTATATGTGCAAAGTGCTGCTGAAGTTTTTATAGTATGTCATGGAATCTGTTTTGCAGAAAAAAAATGTTATTTTTGACTACTATAATCTATTGCTGGCTGGGCTCAACATCATCATACAGCTGCTGTTAAAATCATCGTCTTGGCTTTGACACCGAGGTTACATCATTCTCCCTTGTATCTCTGACTTCTCTTTGCTGTGCCACACAAACCCTTATTGCTTTATTCTCAGGTCAGTAAAGGTCTACCCTTCCACCCCTTCTTCCCAGGGGTCAGCAGTAAGCTCAAGCTCACCTCCTTCAGAGGTGCCCTCGGTGGCTGTGCAAGCCAGCTGGTAGCTAGTCTGCTGAAGAGCCAGAACTAACGTTCATGTACGAAGAATCATAGAATGGTTCAGGTTGGAAGGGACCTTAAAGATCATCTAGTTCCAACCCCCTTGCCATGGGGAAAGACACCTCCTACTACAGCAGATTCTCAAAGCCTCATCCAACCTGGCCTTGAACACCTCCAGGGATGGGGCAGCCACAACTTCCCTGGGCAACCCATTCCAGTGTCTCACTACCCTCAGAATGAAAAATTTCTTCCTGAGATCTAATCTAAATCTCCCCTTTTCCAGTTTGAAGCCATTACCCCTCATCCTATTACTACATGCCCCTGTAAAAAGTCCCTCTCCAGCTTTCTTGTATGTCCCTTTCAGATACTGGAAGGCTGCTAGAAGGTCTCCCCAGAGTCTTCTCTTCTCCAGGCTGAACAACCCCAACTCTCTCAGCCTGTCCTCATAGCAGAGGTGCTCTAACCCTCTGATCATCTTCACGGCCCTCCTCTAGGACCCGCTCCAACAGGTCCATGCCCTTCTGATATTGGGGGCTCCAGAGCTGGACACAGTATTCCAGGTGGGGTCTCATGAGAGTCGAGTAGAGGGGCAGAATCTCCTCCCTCGCTCTGCTGGCCACACTTCTTTTGATGCAGCCCAGGATGCGGTTGGCCTTCTGGGCTGTGAGCACGCAGTGCCGGCTCATGTTGAGCTTCTCATCTACCAACACCCCCAAGTCCCTCTCCTCAGGGCTGCTCTCGACCCATTAAGAAATGCCTGCCTTTCTGATTACCTCGTTTTTCTCCCTATGGTGACCTTGTACAATCTAGATTTCAAGATCTCTGCATTGGGGTCTTCCTTTTCCATTCACTAGAGTCTGCACTGATTAGAGTTTCCACACATTTTCCTCATTGTCCAAGCAACCGTACTGCATTTTATCAACTCTTTGCTGATATTGTTTGAAGTACTATTCTGTATGAAAAAACAAGCAGTGTTGATCAGATACAGAGATTAGCTTGTATTTCAATTCACCAATTGGGAGATCTTTGTTTTTCGACTCTTCCTGCACAAATACTGGAAATACTCCTAACTGAAAATATACTACAATATTTCCTCAAAGTTTGTTGTTTTAGCAGACATCCCCACCAGTTAACGTTTTGACTAGAATAACCATGGTAACAAACGCAGAAGGCTAATGAGCACAAATAGTTCAAAGTTGTTTCAACTACCCCTGGCCTGGCCTGCTTCTTATACATGCATCAACAAATCCTTTTAGGATAACAGCAGCTGTTTAAATGATCTTTTTTCAGTCATTAGTAAATTAATGCTTCTTTCTTTCTGGTATTTGAAAGTGAGATGAGACCTCCTTGTAGGATGTAGAGGAGTATTTAGAGCTGTATTTCTCTTTGCTTCCCACCCCTTAGAAGATCTGTGAATGCTGAAGAACAGAGGGAGGAAACAGTCTTTGCATGGATTCTGTTACACCAAAATTAAGACGCCGTTTTGGCACTGAACACAGGAATGCAAAGCCTGTCTTGTATTTTGTCGTTCATTAATTAAATGTAATAGTGTTTGTTTTAAAAAAGTTCTGTGTAAGTTTCCACTTGAAGTTTCACACAGATGGGTCTTGTAGAAGCTGAGGGTTGCATCTAGTTTTGCATAAGACACAAGGCTGTCTGAACTCCATGTATACACTGGTACCTTAAGGGGTGTATATGGATCTCACGAAATCTGTTAACAGAGAGATGTAGCAATTCACAACAGTCCAAGGCCAACCTGTGGCTTTTGAGCTGCACGTGACTCAGTAGCAAGTCAAGTATAGCTCTTAAGCCAGGGCTATATTACAGATGTTAATTACTTCAGATTTTTAGCTGTAAAGGGAAATTGGGAACCATTAGGGATTGCTGAGACCAGTCTTGCCTTGTGGGATGCAGCTGTGTGCTCAGCCCCATCCCATCACACGGTGGGGGGAGTGCAAGCCCCTCGAGTGCTATCAGTATGTTACTGCCAATGCAGCAATCCCACAGATTGCATTCCCTCAGCTCTCTGAGGTAGGTAGAGCTTGGCAAGCTAGTCTGAAGTGTTAGCCAAACTGTGTGCTCCATAAGAGTTCAGCTGCCTGGGCTATACAAATCTGACCGGCCCCTCGGATTCATGCAATTAAAGCACAGCACTTTCTGTGGCCAGTGGCACGGGCAGGAGTGACACAGCTGGCATCACGTCACTCTTCCTAACACATTTTGACTCCACAGACCAGGTAGGCATTAACAGTGAGGCTGCTCCTTCAGAGAAGTCTGGTATGATGCCCAAATTCACACCAGTGGACCTAAAGCAAGAGGCCCACCAGGATGCCGGTTTGCCTCCTCCCTGGCTCACAGGAGGCTCACACATGCAGAACAGTATGAAGTCTCCTTCCAAACAATAACTCTTGCTCGCAAGATACTGTACACAAACCAGTCCTGTGATGGAGTCCCTGTGCAACCACAGAGTGAGGGTGATCATATATCACACATATGCTGTTTATAAGCATTTGCATGCCATTCTAGTTTGCAGCATTTGCTTGATACTTTGACTATCATTTATTTTCCTTTGAAGTGCACACGATCTCAGAAAGGGTTCAGTGAACACCATGAAGTTTGATTCTGGATATTGGCTGGGAAGGGAAGAGCAAATATCAAGATATTTACAAAATACCTGACTTTTTGGTATTTTTTACCTAATCAGAAGCTGCTAAACAAGAACTTTCCAGAAGCCTCCAAAATATTAAGTCAATTTAATGTGACTAAGCACCCTTACTTTGAGACCTATCTCAATTTCAAAATACTTCAATCAGTTAGTTACCTGAAAAGTTAACCCAGCTATGAAACCGTTCCATACCGTGTAACCGCTCTTCTCTGAAAATTACACCACACTTTACTAATCCCTTGCGGGGGCAGGGCGGGGGAAGAAAAAAAAGAAAGAAACCTCCTTTAACTGAAGGCTGGAATGACTCGCAGCCAAATAGATGACGCTTAAGCAAGTATGCCTAAGTACAGTACACTTCACAGTTCATCATGGTATTAGTCATACTTAAAAACCATGTATTTTAAACCAGCATTTAATATGTATGCCCACTACGCATCTCCAGGATTCATTTTCTCAACCACAAATTTCCCTATTCAGTTTGTGGCATTGTGTTTTCCACAGTCCCTTGACATTGACTTTAATCAAACGGCACTCTGCAAACTCTATACCTCCCAAATACAAGCTAGGTTTGTGAGTCAGCTCCACACACTGCAATACTATCGAAGCAAGACAAGTATGGCACTTCAAAGGCTGTCACTTACAAGAAATCTGATAGTAATATCACCTAAAATAATTTTTTTTCTAGATATAGTGAACGCAATATGTAGTATCCCAGATTGATTTAGCTGAGTATGTTTCAATGTTGAACAGAGCTCAGAACTGCACAGTATCAAGTATTTGTTTGAATACAAGTATTCAATATAATATTCAAACATATGACAGTACAACATGACAATAATAGAAAGCAGCTTATGAACAACACTGAAATGTTATTAAAACATGTGTCACTGGTACTGTAGTAGCTTATGTGAACGCAGGTTGCATTCACACTACACTCCATAGAAACATAATGAATAAGAAGATTCTTGCCCCCAAAGTGATAGGATCAATATATTTCAGCTTTGAGGATACATTCTCAAAGCTTTAAGCTATTCTTTATTTCTGTTGATATACCTTGTCTCTGTTTCATTGCAAGATTTCAGCTTTCAAATGCCTGAACTTAGGACTGACTGCTGAATACATTGTCCTTACCATTGTGTTACAGCACGTTACTTTTAGAAATAGATTTGTGGTATGACTAAGAGAACAGAGTTTGCTTTTCTATTCTTATTCTCCAGTATATACTCAAAATTCCCTCTCTGAACAGTCATGCTAGGCAGCTTATGCTAGTAATATCTGTGAAAAGCAAACACGAAGGGTAAAGGAGCAACAAATATTCAGACTTCTAAAAGCACGACAGTAGTTTCAGAAGTACTTTTTAAATATGCAATTCATTCTGCTTACTGGCATGTTTTAGATAGCTGCCATCATGCTTTTAGCTTTTATATTTTGTAGACTACACATATCTTCTGTAAGTTTATATATTTGGAAGCAATGCAAACTTACTTCCTTTTGCAAGGGAAGTTTTCAAATTACTAACCCAGTACAGCAGATTTTAAAGGTTTGCAAAAGTTCCTACTACCTGCTATTGGGAGAAATAGACAGCTGCCACTGTTTTTCTTTTGCTGAACAATGTAACCATGATTTTCGCAATCTAGTTTCTTTTTCATACCGAACTCCCAAGTACAACAGTCAGTTATTCAGGATATGTAGTTACTCTGTCAAGTCCTTATTTATCAAAACAATCTAATCATTTTTTATACAGACAAATTTTACATTAAGTGAACTGTTCTGGACCAAATAAGCTATGCAATAAAATAAAAGCTACACTTTACAGGGACCACAAAGCAGAGGACTGACAGAGCATCCAGTTATTAAATGTGAGACTAACTATAACTGTTTTATAGTATCATATATAGCCATGTGCTGGGGGAATCTTCTTTCTGTGACCTGAATCATATAAAATTGCTAAGAAATTTTCAGATCGTTTCTAACATTAGATGATCTTTTTGTATTTCAGTTGGCAATACCTTTTATGATAGTAGCACTGACACATCAGGATTTTTCCACAGGTGACAGTTTCTGTGATATGAACTCCCAGGAGAATCGTAATCAAGTAAAGCTGCGTATTCCAGGAAGGTGCAAGCAGCCCCGGCACTGCCCTGCTGCAATATAAAGATTTTGTACTCGGGGCCAGCAGTGAAACCTAGTACATACTCCACATTGATGGCAATGAGTATCCCTAGGTTGGAAAGGAGTGTGTTGTCTAACACATTTCATAAGAATAAGGGAATTATAGCAAAAAGCGAAATATGCTATGGAAGCCCAAATTCCATATAACTGACTGATGGTGATTAATTTTTAAGCCAGAGGTTCCTGCAGACACTTTACACAGTATGATTTAAATCACACAGGAACTCTCATGACATTTTTTTTTCCTCTGTTACTGGCCTCCATGCTCCCTTTCAAACATACTACACTAAAAAAACCTTGACAAAATTTTTCAGAGTCCCTTTGCCTTTTAGCTTTACAACTGTGTTCAGCATCATTTCTTCAGTTAGAGATTCATTTTCAGGGACACATTTTTTTGCCTTTGAAGTCAAAAGCAGAGAGGAAACATTAGGGGGAAACAGGAGTCATGGTCTACAGCTTTGTTTGAGGGGTTCTGTCTCAGAGACCTTAAAAAAATACAGGAAAGGGACAAAAGAACATGGATTCTTCCTTCCTGATATTTCCTTTCTACTTCCCAAAGGCAGTTGCTTTGTCTTTAGCCAGTAAAAGTAAGCAATGGAGAAAGCAAAATGTAACCAAAACAGACTACAATGTCTAATTATTCTCTTTCCAGGTGCTTTTCTTATTCCCTATATCCTCTTCTTAATCATTGCTGGAATGCCCCTGTTCTACATGGAATTAGCACTGGGACAGTATAACCGAGAAGGGGCTGCCACTGTGTGGAAAATCTGTCCAGTTTTCAAAGGTAAGTGTCCCTCTGCTCACTTGAATAGCACTGTGAGGGTGCCATACACTTGTGATCACAAAGTAAAGGTCTCTCATCTTGCCACAGACAGCATGATATTTGCTGACCTTTCCCCAACCCTTGAAGTCAGAATTCTTTCTGTTATCATGGGTGGAGCACAAAATGGGAAAAGCCACAGAAATCACCTTCAGGGTGATTGCTGAGGAGTGCAACAGACAGCAATGAGCAGGAGCAGTTCAACCCCGTCCTCTCCTTCCCCTGCATATTGGGGAGTGGGAGGAACTGGGTATCGCTAGGTGGAGGTAGGGGTTGGCAATGCAAACGTTTGGAAATACCAAATCCCACCCGGGTCAGTTCAGCCCTGTGTCCCCTAGCGACTAAGGTAACCACTGACTCCATTCAGTTCATTGTGTGGAGCTTTCTCTGCACAGAAATCAGCGTACCAGAATGGCTAGAACACTACAAACAGAACACGGGCTTTGTACCTCTGTTTTCCTGCCTATGAAATGGGAGCAATGATTCTGACAGACTTTCTGAAGTGGTTTTCAAATCTAGCAATGAAAAGCACTTTTTAAAACCTGAACATTATTATTACTATTAAGTGTTTTCCACTAGGTTTAACTCTCCAGCGTCACAGAATAAAAGGCTGTGGAGTGTTGGCTTGTGCACTGAGTTGCAATCATTCTGCAAGGAAGAAATAGCCGAGGTTAGATGTCTGGATACTGATCAGGGTGTTCGGCAGTGATCAGGGATAAAGGGATCCCCCTGGGTGAAAGAAGCCATATGCTTTCTGTATTTGTTAAGGAGCCAGCAAAAATGATAAGTTCCCTTATATCTATACCACAACTCTGTGTTTTCAACACAGAGCTATTTGAAATTAAACCAGTCAAGCTCAGCTGACCTTAGAAGCTTAAAATTCAGATCGTGTTCATCCCGTCACTGACAAAAGCTGAGGAGCTTAACAATAGCAATCCAAACTTGGCGGATCCAGTGCTTGGATATAGGTTACACTGAGTAAATGTTAGTCTTCTTTCTCAAAATACAGCTTTCCTCTTCAAGGAATCTGGTGCCACAGAATAGGAAAACTGCAGTTTTTTTCTTATCAGTCAAACCCAAAACTCACAGCAAAATTAGAGATATAATAAAAAATAAGTAAGCGAGCTAATGAAATACGTGCCCCAAAATTTTAAAATTAATTCATATAGATTTACCTAGCCCTTTGATAATCCCTTCATGGGAGACAAAATTCATCCCAGCACCCTGGAACCTGAAGACCCTTGCTCAATCAAAATTCCTGCCAGTATCAGTTAATACCTTTGGATGGCAACAAGGATTTTGAAAACCTAACTGAAAAAATTAGACCTTAAGGATCTCAAAGTGTTTGAGCCAAATACCACTGTGCGCAGAGGTACTCTATCTGTTGACTTCAGGATTGAAAAGATGATGAGAAAGGAAAATAGAACTTCTTTCATGTATAGTCTTGTTGACATTCCAGCTGTGTTTTTAAGCTGACATTTTCAAGGTGGACTAAACATACATTACTGTTGATTTTTAAGTGTTCTTATAACTAGGACATAGAAAACCATAAGCTATTTGATTCTCAAAAGGTAATAAGCATTGAGTTGTATTTGCACCTCAGCACCAGTATAAACTCAGTACTTCTGAAGTTTTGACCAAATTTTCTGGTAACATACAAACACATTTTACTGCTAATGCTTTTAAGTTGCGTCTAGGATAACTTAGATCTCTCACTCAAATGAAAAGTACACAGTCTACACAAATTTATAACAGCTGCTCTAAATGAACAGCACTATAGTACTAATTTTAGCTATGAATATTATTGCTATGAACTCTAAGGACTCTGCTTCTAATGAGATGCTCTCATAACGCATGCAATTAAAAATACACCCTGTAACCTTTGCAACACAGTCTGTTTTCATCTCTGCATTTTCCAGAGTCTATTTTACGGTGTGGGTGGTGCAGCATTACTTTTAAGAAAAGCTAGACCTAGAAACAGGAGAGCAAATTCATTCCTGAACATTCTTCGATTTCAGAGGAGTAACATTTAAGATACATTTGATCTGGTATTTTTTAATCTTAATATTAAATAGCTATCATTTCCTCCTAAATTGGAGGAATTCCAGGAAATCATCCAATTACGGGGCAACATATATCATTTGTACTCAGTATTTTAACATTCACATTAACATTTAAGAATTATCCCCTGGGTGATTCACCCCTCCGCTTTATTCTATTGATCATAATGTATCACCAGAGTTTGAGTGTTAATGTACTGGATTCATTTAAGCACCGAGGATTTGAAGGTACAGTTTCATCTTTACTTTCACAATCTTTTCGCCAATGTTAGGGATGAGCAAACTGTATTAAAAGCCTCCTGAAGAGCAAATAGTAACTTTGGTATATGCAGCAGTTTTTGAACTGCCACCTCCTTCAGGGTCAGCATCTATTCCTTATGCAAATTTTAAACCTCAGTGTGTGCTACTTCCTTACTTTATCAAGAAATATGAAAGCTTAATAATGTCCAACTGCTAGACCTCCAATATAATATCTCCAAAAAACTAAACTGAAGAAAATTAGAAGTAAAGGTTTACACTTAGGTGCTGTGACAGTACAGTGATGATAGTGATAAAACAGCTGTAGTCTCTACCTGTTATATGTAGTACATACAACTTTGAGCTAGGATTCAGAGAGCAATGCTGCGCACAGAGTAAAGGAAGAATGATATAGGCCAAAGTAAAGCAAAATTCCTGAACAATTCTGGCAACAAACTGTTGTTCTGCTCTGACATTAGTACCAAAGCTTCTTCCCAAACCATTGTAAAATGTCCATTTTCACGAGGAGAACTTGTACTCTCTGGGGCTCCCTCGCTAAAGGAACCCTCCAAGCACATTTCACAGTACGCAAAAATACAAAACAAATGTTCAAAGTCAAAAGGGAATGCTTACAGTGGGGATTCTGTAATCCTGGGGAGATAATAAAATGGTTTGAAGGTCCACACACAGTTTAGCCCCAAGCTTGATATTCACCAAGATTTACTGGCATGCCAAGAACCACTTGGAACCCCTCAGTGGAACAGCACAGATTGTTTCATGCATGTTTTGGACCCAGTTACACACTGACAGAAGCCAATCTGGAGAGTAACAATGGGAAAGAAACAGGAGATGGATCGGTGTCTGTTCCAAATTAGCTCAGGGTGGGAACGTGAGGCATAGGGAAACTTCACTTAAGTCTTGAGCCTCACTTTTCCACAAAAAGTTGCCAAGGACTCTGACATTATGAAGATGAAGTGAGTTTCACTCCTAACATGGGCTTGCAATCATCTGCATTGGAAGAAAATCAGCAACAGAGTTGTACAAGAGCAAATTTTGACATTGTACTGCTTAATTTCTTTTTCTGGCAAACAACTGGATTTCCTAAAAGCCAGTCATTTTCCAAAATCATTGATATAATTGTTCGTTTTAAGGTCAGTGACACTGTGTCCACATGTGTGTATGTGTAAAGGTCAAAAAATTCCTTTTAATGGTCTGAAGATCTAAAATGAACATGCAACCGTGAATAGCTGGGTTTAACTACAGTATTTACATATACTGTTGCATGTAAAATGCAATGTATAATCTAGTTTTCCTTTGTCTTTAGGTGTAGGCTATGCAGTGATACTCATAGCTCTTTACGTGGGTTTCTACTACAACGTTATCATAGCTTGGTCTCTGTATTACCTATTTTCATCATTCACATTTGAGCTTCCCTGGACAAACTGCGACAACAGTTGGAACAGCCCAAACTGTACAGATCCCAAACTCTTCAATGCATCAGTGCTTGGCAATGGTACCAAATATTCAAAGTACAAGCTCACTCCTGCAGCTGAATTTTATGAGTAAGTGTTGACTTGACTTCACTATTTATTCAAAAGTTTATGTCTAAGAGTGTTTCCTCTAGAAGGTAAAACAGCTTAGCATCCAGCCTCTAAAATAAGCATTAGAAGACTAAGGTTAAAAGGCATTTGTAGTGTTGATCTGTATTCGTGTGCGATTATGACTCTTGCCTCTGTGAGCTTTGATTTCTCTTGTACAAATGCAATACTTGCCATTGAGCAAAATAGAATTGGACAAAAGACACAAATCTTCCCCAGTGTACCACTTTTGCTTGTACCAACTTTGCTGGGGCAAGGAAACACAGCAATATTCTGACAAAGACGACTGCATGCCAAACTGAGGCGACTTTTAAGGCTTTAAAATAATCATTTGTTCAACAGACTTGGCCTGTTTCTCTAGTTGCAAAATATCTCAGAGCAGACCTCTGTTTGCTCAGCTGCTTCAATAGTTCAATGAAGTGAGAGGAAGCATTGGGCAGGAGGAGAGCACCACAGTTGTAGAAGGATGTGCTTTTTCTAATTCCTAAGCAAAAGAGCATTCTGCAATATGGGCCAAGACAGACAAAGGCACACTCAAATCAAACACTTGGAATCAAAACCAAAAAGGTATATAAATTAACAACTGAACTATAAAACAAAGAATCAATCTATGTATAAATAATTGCATTATAGACCTCCAGGGGAAAATGGGATTTGATTAGGATAAAGAAAGGAGGATGGGCATCAGGCTAATTGAATCAGCTGTTGAACTAATCTGAATAATCAATTAATATTTCTGTGTTGGGAATAGAAGGGTATCAGGGTACACACCTGCTGAGGAGTAAGTCCAACCCTGTAGAAACAAAGGGACACGAGTCTTACCATAAATAACCTAGTGTGTGTTACAGCATGCCTGGCTACTGTAGAGATCTTGAGGTCTGTGTTTATAGCTCCAAAATATTTGTGGCTGCTATTTCTGCTCTGAAGGCAGCACAGTGAAAGATCAGTAGTGATACACAAACTGTTGGCAGGGGTTTGGGTAAACTAAACTCGGTGCTTTGAAAACAGTAAGGGGGGTTGAGTTCAAAGGAACTCACTACAATGGCAAATAATGACAGCTAGGAAATCTACTGCCCTTACAAAGACAATATATGATGTGTTTGTAACTCATATGTAAAGATAGATCATTTATAGCAAAAGGCTATATACGCATGTAGTCAGTTAAAGAACTTGATTTTGGAGTGAACTATAAGAAATTATACATTCAGCATCTTCAAACAAAGAACTACATTATTACAGAATTTTCATTTGAACAGCATTTAAAAAAGGTTGTCTTTATAATTTTCTTGTGGCTAAGCCTTTGTAAAGCAAAATGCAATCCCTATATTCTTGCTTTGCTCCTTTAAAGTGTTTCTATGCATTTTCTGTTATCACATCATGCTTGGGGTATGATTTTGACTTTGCAGTGGGTGAAGCTTGTGGTAGAATCTATTCACAATGTTTTGATTTAGTTCCACTAATCTGGGGAACAGCTCAATCTGTGATTCTGTCTGTACATTGAAACTTGAAATATTGTGATTCTTTTCTCACCATGAAATAGATTCAAGGTACAGTTTTCAGAAGGTAAGAATAAAAAGGGAATTTGACGTTTCATTACGCTTTGATCCCTGAATCATGGGGCCATAATTAAGTCCCTAGGCTCTCTACTTATTAGCAACTAGATTATATTACAAAAATTAGAAGAATAACCACGCAAGTAACACAAAGTGTAACATCTGCTTCCCCAGCTGTAAAAACAGGGAATCACAAGGGGCATTATGTTCACTTATCCAGTATTTGGATTAGCTCATCAAGTCCAGCTGTACAGCTCAGGTGTGGACCCAAACTTGTTTAAAGTTTTAGTGTATTCAGATCCAACCTAATAAAGACAGCCCAATTCAGAAAACAGTGTTTCTTCTCTTCTATCAAATAACCTAACTCATTCCCATGGTCTTTTTACCAGAGGAAGAGCTGAATCTTCTAATTATAAAGCTTCATATTATGTGCAACAGGGTCAGGAAATAGAAGCAAGGATGTAATATTAAATTTGCATCAGTATAGTGGGTTCACAAAATGATGCACCATTTTTGATGCAGTATGTTAAGTAATAGTCAGGTAAGGGTCTTGACTGGCTACATTCCCTCTGAAAAACCCTTCAAGTAAAGGCTGAACATTCCTGTAAGAATATTAGGTGTCCTTATATGATATTGCACTACTGCTTGAACGACTGCTGAATATGACCCCAGTGTTTGTATAGGAATCACATCTGATTCTTCCTGGTAGATAGCCATTAGTCACTTCTTAATCGACAAATCTTTGCCAGGAGAGATCTACAGTTCCTGACAGAATAGTTTGTGTCAGGTCAGTCTATTCCTTACAGCCAGAAATCCTAAATTATCAACTGGATAGCTAATTTATCCTTCCTCAGTAATACTGTGGATGACTAAGAGTATTTAAGTAACAGCATCATGAAGGCACTGCTTTCAAAATTCTGTGATGGTGTTTACTTTCTTAAGGTTTGTACTGCTATCCAGTGGTCCGAGATATTAGCAGTATTAGCTGTTATTAGTGATAACAGAAACAATTACTTTTTGGGCAATAGATTTAATATGACAGATTTCAGATTTTGAGTTTTGATCAGTTATATCGAGAAACAAGGAAATAGAGCATCTGCTTTTATACCAGAAGGAAATTGAATTATGCCACTCAGACTTCAGTGGGATACCTATGGAAGCCCAGCCTCTGCACTAACACAGCAAGGTATGATAATTAGCGTTAAAACAGGGATTGAAAACAGCAATAGCAGTGGTGCCCACTGTAAAAACATCATAGAAAGAGAGTGATTTTGTCAGTCGACGTGAAAATAAGTTCCACTATTCTCCTCAGTACTACCAAGGCATATGGGAGACTATCCAGTTTGGAGTATCTGGGGCCATGTTTTCAACCACAGTAACTAGCATAACAAGAACTTGCTGCTCTGTGTTACTGGGATGGCACTGCAGCTTATGGAAAACTTGTTAAGGATGCTAAATGTGCCCAAGCACTGAAGTCTTCAGCCTCAAGGCTACACAGGAAGTGCTACAACTTGAACTTGGTTCTCTAGGTTGTATATTTACATCAAGAACTTGGCAAACTTTTGCCTTGTGGTGGGCAGGCTGAACTGGAAGCAGGGAGACCAGAAAGACCAAACATCTGTTTTGCAGTTGGAGAATGACTGAAGATAGGTACTTCCAAAACAGGTCACAAGCAGAAAGCTGGTGTGGTTACCCTTAAGAGAAACAGACACTTCTTCTCTTTGGGACATGATTCCTTCACACAAAGCTGGCCTGGCCATGAATTTAGTGTAGATTTTTTCCTAAAACCATGCAGCTGCCAGAGCTGTCTCTATCTCCACCAGCACAGGAATAAACTGTAGGAAGAGGTGGGAGTGCTGTGATGTGATAGTTCATCTAATACTTCAAGAAAGGTACCTCTAAGTTCAACAGAAATATGCCAATTCTCACCAATTAAATTGAGTGAGAGAAGGGAAAAGTTGCTAAGAATGTAGGCCAAATCTTTCAGCTGTCCAGCATTTGGTGGGAAGGGAAAGCAGGGAGAAACCTCTAAGCCTCAGACTTGGAAGAAATCACTTCATACTGCAATTTCCATGCCAAGGCAGTGACAGGCGGACTTTGACAAACATATTTGGCTTTTGTTTTCAAGCCTTAAGAGTTGGGCAATAATTCAGGTTGAAGTGGTTCTACGCTTAGGCTCCCTAGGGTGCTTCATTTTACTAAGTCTGGTTTCAGTTGTTCAGGCTTAAGTCAGGCCTGAATAAAGCCATGGTACCACTGACATCAACGGGACAGTTGCTCACAACAGGAAGGAATGGGACCTCTACAATACTTCATTAGAGATAGTTAAAATCAATTATAAAGTAATTGTACACTGCAAACTTAGCAAAGCAAGCACTCTAAAATCTGGTAACAACCGGTGCCCTTCTGCTAGCAATAGTCAGTCATAAGGGAAATCCAGTTAGGAATAAAATGTCAATTCCACATTTCTTTGGAGACGCACATTACTTTAATTACTTCCCTCTTCAGTGGTTTGGAATTAAACACACAAAATGCAAAGAACCTTCTATCCTTTCAACATATGATTAAACAATTCATTGTAAACATTTTTTTGGAAGAACATAAGTGCATCACTGCAAAAAAAGTTCCCCTATCTTCTCCATATCACTC
The DNA here is from genome assembly GCA_013397275.1 of Burhinus bistriatus. NCBI lineage: Eukaryota > Metazoa > Chordata > Aves > Charadriiformes > Burhinidae > Burhinus > Burhinus bistriatus. Next base: position 30,563 of record VYXH01007524.1, read on the forward strand.
CTATTTAAATACTTTATCTGAATACAGGCATACATTATACTTGTTCTCTCCATTCTTGTGTCTGGGAAAAGTCTGTTAGCATCTTGCTTTCATTTACACTCACAATTAAAAAATACCAGTTTGGAGGAACAAAAGCACTATTCTTCTCACGAGGTACTGTGCCTGTAAAAAATCACGATCTGCTGTAGGAACAAATTCTGGCAATTTTTTAAACAAAACAGTGAAATTGTCAACAAATGTATTGAGCTATAGCTATTTTCCTCTAATAGTACTTTTTCACAGGGCTGTAATCCACTCTGTCTGCATAAGAAGCAAAACACATTTTTACAGGGAAATTTTCGTGTCAGATTCAGTAAAGGAAATTCACAGAAATCACAAGTCTGCCCAGCTGTGAGTAATTGCAAAAAGCTACCTACAAACAAGGAATAAAGACAACATTCAGTCACGGCAGTCTATGTCTATCATATTTATGAACATAAATTTATGAGGAGTGTGTGAACCAAGAATATGCTGCAAAAACCCTCACCCTATACAGCAAAGGATACTTTTATAGGCCAATAGATTTGCACTGTGGGGTACAAGTCTTCACCAGAAATACCACCAGAGTCCAAAGGGTCCATATAGTTCAGTATCATGTCAAATAGAGTGATCAACACTATGAGCTCCAAAGGCAGATGCAGGAACCTATCCCCATAAAACAACTGTGAAGCAACCTTTGCCAAAAGAGGGAAAACACCACTTCAAAAGTAAGCATAAGCAATTCTGCCTATAAAAGCTTATAAAAACTGAATCAGACAACAAGAACTAATGAAAGTGGAGAGCCCTATATTCTGCTAATCACATCTGGTAAGAAAAGACTCTGAGCTCATGCTAAACATGATCAGCAGTTGTCAGTGATATAAACCTCCACTGAATACATCTGAAGCTTCTTTAAGAGGTTTCTCCATGCAACATCCATACCCTATAAACTAATTAGAGAGTTCACAAGCAATGAGAAATTAAGAACCTCTCTAGACATGTAGACTTACTCATCTTTTGTGTCTTAATTGAAAGGAAAGCTGTCAGATGTTTCTGACAGATTTGAAGTTGGGTAGCAGTCATCTATTTACCTTCATAGAGATCACACAATCAAAGACTAACGATAATTCTAGCCAGGTTCTGTACCTTTACCCCTAGAAACCCCCCTGAATATAACAGAAGAACTCCTCTGATTCCAGTGGGCTTAGAATCAGGTATGTTATTAAATACTTTACGTGAGAAATTTACAGCCACATTGCTGAAATAGCAATAAGCAAGCTGCTTTAGATATCAATTCTATATTAACGGCACAGGCATATTTAGGACATGTTTGGGTGCATTGTTTATTCATCCATAGTCTGAGACTAATATATTTGCATCCCTGCACATTGTATATTTACTTTTTGAATGTGTTGACTTTTTTGGACTCAACTAAGTAACTCAAGCTTTCTCTTTTTGACTCAGTGCACGGAAATATCTGTTACAAGATATTTAAATGCACAGCTTTGAAATTTACTTTTCAGGTATGTTCACATCTTCACATTTGTTGGCCATTTACTTACACAAAGAGAAAAGAAATTAAATGTGAGTACAGTGGAAGTCAAGCCATGTAAGTGTGTACACATGTTCTTAGGCTTTGGACAGCTTTATGGAAAGGATTGCTAAACCACAACACACCCTTGTGTAGCAAGTCCAGAAGAATGACCACTTTGCCAACTTAAATTTGCAGGGGGATTTTATGAGATATTGTAATTGTCAGGAGCTGCACATTATGCTGCATGCAATTGACTTGCTTTGTACTAACCTGTAGGAATTCTAACTGCTTATCTTTACATACAGAATCCTGTGTAGTTTGGTAGTGGTACCAGGCTCTGAGCAATAATTACAGCAGCTGAGGTCAGTGCGGCAGCACCTTCCCTATATTATCTTGCATTTGAAATTCTGGCAAGCACCAGAGCCTTTCGCTGTGGAACATCTCCACCTGCACATATGGCTCAAGGCAAAGCCAATAAAGGTGTCAGACACAACACCCATTTCTTTGTATTCACTTGTTTCTCATCTACAACACAGAACTGACATAGTATCACCACTAGTGTTTTATGTGTTGCTTCCTACAGGGGAAGTGTTTGCTCATCCAAAACTACCACATCCATGAAAAGGTTACAAACTTAACCTCACTGTGTAAAAGACCCAGCATTACAACACATGTCAAACCATGAAGCGAGCATTCGTTTGTTTAAACATGTCAGCAGTCCTCAGTTTGTGGCACATAGGCCTATTCCTATGGTTGACTTTCTTCTGGCAACTGTCTGTCATTCCATGCAGCTTTTCTGAAATCAGTAAAGCTTCATGAAAAATTAATAGCTTCTTTGGAGAGGCTGGGGCTCTTCTTTCATGACTCTCCTGTCTCGGGCAGTGCATGGCCCATTAAGAATGCCGACTGAAGCACCACTTAACTTGCTGACTAAGGGCTGGGGCGGTTGGGAGTACATGTGCTCTAACTGCTTTGCCAGGTATCCTCAAACAATAAACTTTTTTCAGGAGTCCAGTATTCATTAGATCTACGGAGGGGTGAAATTCAAGCGTTTCCATTCTATCTGCAAATCTCAATATAATGGATTTAAAAGCAGATTTTGAAAATCTCTTTATTCAGAGTGCTGTGCAGACTTGAATGTGCTAAGCATGGCACAAATAACAGGGGAGGTCAGAATTATTAAGTTAATGGGAGAATTAGGCTAGGTAAAGACTTCAGTGAGTTGAGATAAACATTCTCAGTGAATGTAGAGTTTAGTCCTAGTGGCCACATATAATTTCAGGATTATCGTGATTCAAAAAGAAATACAATTTCATTCATGCCAGCCAGGGTGCCACTGGTAAATTATCTTTCTGTAAGTGATTCCCAAAATCTAGCTTGAAGTCCATTACGCAGGTCCATTCTCCAACACAAGAGGGAGCTGAAATATCTTGAGAAACAGAAAAACCCAGACAACAAAGGTGTTGGCAAAAGACAATGCAGTATCCAAGAGAGCTGGAGTGAGTACGTCCAGCTGAAGCCACGCTGGCTGCTGCAGAGCCCCTGGCATGCCTCTGAAGCATGCCCAGCGCCCCGGGGTTAGGGAGAGGTATATAGTGCACACGTAGCACTGTGCGTCAGTTGGCCCAGCACCACTCTCCTATGTTCTTGGCTGTAGGAGAGCACACTCTTGGAGCCAGGCTGTCCTTCTGCATCGCAGTGATGCCATACTTGGGGATCTTTACAAAGCACCCAGAGGCACCCGAGCAGCTCAGACAGCAGCTGTATGTGTGGTAGAGCTGGGTCTGAGCCAGGCTAACCCTGTTGCACTTTGCTCACTTCACGTGGAGCCGCTCTGCTATCTCTGCACTGCAGCCCTAGCCCCAGAATTACAGCGAGGAGACGCTGGTGTTCAATCTGCATGGAGCCAACTCAGGTCTGCAGGGTTTGTATCACAAGCTCTGCCCCACACAGCTGTGGATACGCACCCTGGGGACACAAACTGCCATGGAAACAGTACAGCCGAATGTGAGCAGTGCTGTACCTGAAGTAAAAATACCTGGAGCGGCGCAAACTGTGCAAAAAGAACTCTATCCACATCTGCTTAATGCAAATAGCCAAACCTTCCACAGATAAAAGAACCAACAGTATTTTATACTCTGAAGGTAACTGGCAGCAATGACAACTGAACTATGGTTGCCCAAATATATAACAGAAGAGATGCATGTAGGACAGCCTTCTAATTGAGCACGATTATCATGCTTCAAATTGCCTTCTAAATTGAGTATGTAATTTAATTTCTATAGATTGCACACTGTATACACTGAGTCCTTTAAGCATCTTCAATCTGCAATTTGCATTAAGTTTTAAATCATAAAAAAACTAGTCTAACTACCAGAATAGGGAATAGTGCTCAGGAAACCAGGACTATATCTATTTATATCTTAGCCAGTTTGCTGATACTTACTTTATGCCAGCCATTTCAGTTTGATCCCATAAAAGTGACTACTAACTTTTAGAAGTATTTGGAAGTTCTTAGAAGTACTTAACATGTTAACTAACAAATACATTTGTTAGTTAACATACTAATTTTCTGACAAGTCGATGACATTTTTGCAATCTGAACAAAGCTGATACAACACATCTAAAAATTGTTTAGATGAATGATACCCTTCTATTGATCACATCAAATTTAGGCAAATTAACTTTTGCCTTTAATACAAAGAGAAAGAATGAACCTGTAAGAGCTGTGTAATCTATATTTGGATTGAAACCTAAAATTATAATTGATTTGGGGTTGGGAAAATGAGGCCTACTCCAAAACCTTTAATTGATCTGTTTGTACAAAACCTTCTCAATGTCCAAAATACAATCACATAAATCTGCCTAGGGATGAATAATACAAAAGGCTCCTTAGAAAGTCCTTAGAAAGAGCCAGTCTGACAAAAAAGTCTAGGAGAAATTTACACCTAAAACTCTTACCTCCTGTTTTCTGGCTATGGATTAAGTGTTTTGGAGTGAACAAAATCCAGAGGAATTTTCAGATCACGACCCTTAGTATTTCTTTTTCCTTTGGTTTGGTTCCCTGTTTATACTCAAATACTCACCACTTCCATAAAGAGCGTGTTCTGATTTGCTCAGAGCAAAGACAAAGCAAAGGTTTGTAATAATCCTTATTTTATAGATAGGAGGAGAATTTATTGGTTCCAACATTACCTAGTATTAGAACTATGACTGGATCCTTCATTTACTGAGTCCCACTGAGCAGCTGCCCCCCTACCTCCTCAATAATTTGTCTTTAGTAGGGTTTATGTGTCAATACCAAACAGCTGGGCTTCCTGTTGGCTCTTCACATTCTGACACCAAATTAAAGAGGAACCAAGTGCTGCACAAAGACCAAACAGAAGACAGTGGTACCAGCAAATGAATTACTGTTTGCTGATTTCAACGGAGGTGAACTATTTCCCTTTAGCTGAATGCAGTGTGGAAGTAAGGCAAGAATTGGTGCCAGAGTTACTGGGTAACTAGGGGAATCTTCCCAGTAGAGAGCACAGGGAAGGAGAGGATCAGAAGAAATTTCCCAAAGAGAGAAACCAGAATCTCTGAATGCGGCTTCAATTTGAAATGCCTTCACATTCCTGCTGCTCTTGCAGATATGCAGAAAGACTCTCGAGGCCCATATTTACAGAGATGTACAGTCTCAAACTCATTGCAAATGAAATTTACGTTCCCTTACATGGAAAGCAGTCTTAGCACAAATCAGACTCCTTTGCACAAATTCCTGATAAAAAAAATAGTTAATTTCTTATCTCTAGTGCATGTTCTTTGACTCTTGGTGCTGTACTAAATATTGCTAGAGGTCTGACTACAATATCAGAAAGCTTAAACAATTTATTAGCTCCTCTTGTATTTTGCTCAGCAAAATATAATAGGTCCCTGTTCTACTTTGTCAGCTCCATCTGTTAATGTTTATACTCAATCTTTCCCCCATAACATTTTCTTCTCCTTTTTGCACGTATTTCTCATCTACTTTCATTCTGTTCTCAATAACGTCAATCTGAAGACAAAATACTAATCCTAGTTGTCTTACTGCATCTGATTTTTCCTTTCTCTGACACAGAGTTGTAAATTAGGACAGTTTATTTTGTTAGCAGAATTGGACAAATATCTCTGTACTTATAAAACAATAATCACTTTCAGAAACTTTTACTTAAGACATTCTCAGTAGCTTCGGACACAATTTAAATAAGTTGACAGACAACAGAGGCTAAAACTAATTGATGCTGTATTTCCTCTGGTTCCCTGGCTTTGGGATTTAAAAGAGGTCAGTTTATGCCATTTAGTCTATGACTTGTACATGTCTTTATAGTACTGGGAAATGGGATAATCCTGCAGCTAGTGAAGGCACCCTCAATTCAGGAACGGATGTTGGCCATGTTGCATTATTCTGTTGTAATACAAAAAGGCTGAAAATTCAGGTGTTTTGACCTCAGAGCTTTGTCAGTGGGGAATCTTGCAATATCTCCTACTTCACATTTTCCTCTTTGTGGCCAGTATAAGGGAGGTGACTGGGTATAATCTAAAGGAGCCAGTCAGGGATTTATTACTAAACCTGCCTGAACAGAGACAGGCTAAAAACAGCCTCAGCTGCTTGATGTGAGATAAGAATAATTGTGGCACAATTGAGCTAACTGGATTTTCTATAGCATCACTGATGTATGCTAACTTGGATGAACACGATGAATGCAAAGTTCTTTTCAAATTTGCCTTTCTCCAAAAAATTACTTTTTCAAAGAACATTACAGAGCTATATCCTGCAAGCCAAGAAGGTTTAGTCTATATAATACTTTGGCTGCTGCTTTTCTCCTCTGTCTCTACAGATGCCAGCACATCTTAACCTGATTCACAGTCTAGCACTAGATCTTTTATACTTTATGGGGCTGGTGGAACAGAAATGTAGCTTCTAATAGGTAAACATTCACAAACTACTTCCTAGCAACCCTCAAAATGGGCATCTTTCGGAAAGCTTCTGTGACTTCTCTTCAGAGGTCACAAAGAAAAACAAAAAAAGAAAAAAGGAAAAGGAAGCAAAACCCACCAGAATTATAGCTCAGAAAGAGCAGCTGTCTATGAAGATTTCCTTGCTTAGCTGCCCAGTTATACAGCTGTTTTGACTGGTTACAAAAGTATTTTTTTTCTTCCTATTTTATGATCCCTTACCCTGATTAAGGGAGCAGAACTCTTGGAATGGAGATTCTACTGAAAATCCTGGGAATCCCACATTTGAAATGGCAGTTCTGGCAAGCGTCCCAAACAGTAAGACACATTGCTAGCTGCTTCTTGGAAAGCAAACACACAAGGAAGCAGGCTTCTTTACAAACCCAGAAAGAAGAATAAAAAGTTAAATGGGCACAAAGAATGCAAGTTCAGATTCAGGTTTTCTGAGTAGACATCTACACATCATAATCCAAATGACTTTCTTTACAACATCAAACTCTGATAGCAACAGCACAGATTGCCAAAACCCTCCCAAGATCCTGGACAAATGTTCTGATCAGAAGCCTATGAAGTTTTTCCCAGCTACACTTATCACTGCCCAAGATGGTAAGTTTAGAATGGAATCAGGAATCCCTGCCCAGGATTCACTTACACCTGTGGATCCTCTGGCAAATTATACTTCATTAGCAGAAATACAAGTAGTTTTCATTCACACTCTAAGCAAAAGTTGAATGAGAACTACCTATTTATTTACCTTTAAATAAAGACAATAGGTTTTTAGATGAGATAAAGAAGTCTGTCTCTATGTTTGACTGTTTCCACAGGTAACAGCTATATTGTTATATAACGAGTTAAACTCACCTCATACTTTCTAAATAGGAACATTCTTGAATATATGCCACAAACAGATGGTCACTACCCTTTTAACGCTTCACTTGTCATTAGCCTTACAATGCAACAGAAACAGATCAGCTGCTTAATTTAGGAGGATCTTTTCTACAAGTGTCTTTTATCCAACGTGCGATAAATCACTGAAACAGTTAAAAAATATAGCATTTCTTATTAAACATGAGAAACTACAGAAGCAGAACTACTACAATTCTTAGCTGATCGTATCTTGATCCTTTAGGTATCTAAATGGAACTGTATGCAAGTCTTTCATATTATTAGGTGGATCGTTCTAATGGCCTTAATTTTCCCAGCATGTTTCTACAGTTTAAGTAGTACAGAGACATTTTTCAGTTTTCCCCATTTAAGTTGACACAGGTTAGCCCTATCATGGAACTTATTCAACTATCTCACTCATCTCTGACTTCATAAGACAAGTGTGTAAGTTAATTCCGAAGCACCATCTATCTAGTAAGAGATATGTATGCAGACAGCCAATAAGGCTGGAATTATACTCCTCAGGCTTTAGGTTTCTACACGTCTGCAGTCAGGCAGGGCAAAACACTCAGTGATTCAGCTTCTCCAAAACGTAGTTATCTTCATAAAATGTGTCAAGGTCCTCCAGTGAAAGGTGCTTCTTTGATTCAATTTGTTTGTACTGTCATGGTGCTAAGAGAAGCCAAAAGAGATCAACTTTCTATTTTACCCAAGCAGCGCATAGCAAATAAAAGGTGATAGAGAAAGGGAGGAGACAAGGAAGGTCATGACCATTTTAGCTGGATGGGCACCAAAACACTAAGAAATTGAACCCCTGAGCCAGCATCCTGTAGATCTGTGTCAGACCCAGGAGTTAGCTCTGCAATTCTCCTCTAGTGCAGGGCTCCAGCCGCAATACCATTCCTCTTTGCAAATACAGCTTTCAGTAAAGCAAAATATTTCTGCATTGTTTAGATTTGAAAAAGCAGCAAGAGACACTTCAACAGCATCGAACTGAGTTAAAGCAAGGGAGATCCACTATAAAATCTCTCCGATATCCCTGTGCCTGTTGCACACAATGTGTTTGGACAACTCTGTTTTGACAACTGTGTTTTGACAATTGTTTTTGACAATTGTAGATATCACCAGTCATGGGGCAAACACTCTTTCCTCAACTTCAATCCATTTCATTGTGTAGATCTCAAAAGAATTAGCCTGCCCTGGTAAGCAACAGAATTTCCTCTGTTATCACTCCACTGTCTCAGTGAACAACACAGAGTACTATATCTAGTTTAAATTTACCAACCGTTGCCTTTCCTATCCAACTACTTTTCTGCAGCCGCACAATAGCCTATTCAAAAAGAAAGTGAAAGTAACTTTGGAAGTGCCTAAGTTGGAGGAAGCCACCTGTTTGCTCATCTAGAACCATAAAATAATTTAGGTCGAAAGAGATCTCTGAAGGTCATCTAATACAACTCCTTACCCAAAGCAAGGCTAACTTCAAAAATAAATAAGTCTGCTCAAGGCCTTTACTGGCCAAGTTTGCAAGGATGGAGATTCTCTGGGCATCTGTTCAGTATTCAAGCAAGAATCAACGAATGACACTTCCAAAATCCCCAAACACGTCTGGTGAAGGAGAGCAGTGAGTGCTATCATTATGGCACTATGGTGCTAAACAGGCACTGATGGGCCACTGAGAACATAAAAGGCATTGTGGGAAGCAGCACAATAGATGGCTTCACAAAACGGATTTCACTAGCTGCTAGCTATGTCAGTAGGGCAGCTAATACTGCAGTGCAGCATCCATTTCTGCTGCCCGCAGGATAAGTAAAAATCTTTTTCTCCCAGTGACTTCGCTTTGTTTCTGTGTATCCGGTATGTAGGCGAGGAGTTCTGCACCTGCATGAAAGCCGTGGAATCCATGACCTTGGCTTGCCTCGCTGGCAACTTTCCCTCTGCCTCTTGGTGGTGGTAATCATTCTTTTCTTTAGTCTGTGGAAAGGCGTGAAGACTTCAGGAAAGGTAGAGCTAATATTGTCCTTCTATCTCAACTACATTCTTTGTCTCCTTTAAGAAGTCTCCTAATTTTAGAAAGCAAGAGACTAAACCACTGCTGCTGACAGATCCTTGGAGACCATACCATGTGAGAGGCCTTCATATATATACAGTGGAAATACACAATCCAGATTCAGCCCTTATTTTATTTACAAGTTTTGCTTCTGTGATGTTCCAACTGGAAATTTTATGAACATACTATTTTCAATTCAATCTTAGTGGTCTCATCCAGAAAATATTTTGAAAGACTTGAAATTTTGTTAGATGTGCCTCCTATTCTCAGCCATACGTACTAATGTTTCGGTGGTTTAAGATGCTTTGGTTTTATTACATAAAATGCCATGACAAGAGAAATATGTGATGAAAGTAATTTGAAATTACTCTTTGACATCCCTCAGAAAACACTTCAACAGAAATTCTAGCTTTTTGTACACTTTCATGAAAGCATCACCTAAGATCAGGCAATGACTGCACTTGTTTAGTAAACAAATATATAGCTAATCAGCAGTCTAACACACACTGGTAATGTAAAAAGCACTCCAAGTCTTCTGTTTGTCAAAACTGTCTCCTACCAGTATCTGTAAACGTACATGTGTAAAGACTCATGACACATAACAGCATTTTCCCCCAAGACGTCCTATAAAGAGCTTCTCCACCAAACTGAATGGACAAAACCAAGAAGGTGCCAGCTGTATTTTTCACAAATTCTTCAATCTTCTGTAACAGCTGATTAACTTTTGGGATCTCTGTTGTCTGCAGGTTGTTTGGATAACAGCCACTTTGCCTTATGTTGTATTATTTGTCTTGCTAATACATGGAATAACCCTGCCTGGTGCATACAATGGAATAAATGCATACCTGCACATAGATTTCAGAAGATTAAAAGAAGCCACAGTAAGTGTACTCTTCTGCTCTCGTTCCCTTGTTATTATTAAATCTGTTGCCTCTGTTATTAAAACTGAAAATACCAGACTAATTTCTGAAGTTATATAGCCGTACTTCTGCTTTTGCATAAGCACTAATCCACTGCCCCTGATAATCTAATTTTCCAACACTCTCCATAACAGGACTATCTCAGCCTGAACCCAAACTGTTCCGATCACACAAAAAAAGCAACTGTATGAGGGCAGTTTCAGGTGTGGCAGTCCCTTAAAGTCCATGTTTTGACTGTGCACCCTGTAAACTGTGGTATCCTTTATACATTAAAATTGAGTCATGCAAAAATTTAATTCTCAAAAGGCTGAGAATTCCCTCAACAAGAAAATTTTGCTTTTTGAATAACTAGGTTAAACATTAACCTGGTAAACAAAAATCCTGGCCTATGAAAACCTTGTAAACATACTAAGTCAGGACTAACTCACCTAATCACGGTCCTTTATACAAATGAGATTTTCAATAGTATGATGTTCTTATCTTACTATTAAAAGTAATGTACATTTGCCTGTATCATTTCACCACATTGCAAGACATTCTCATTAAATATATCCAAGCCAACTCAATTTGTGGAGTATCTTGGAACTAAAAATTATTTCATCCATTGTAAAGCAAGATCTACAAGTATAGTCACTAACTCATGAAATCACCAGCATTTCAGACCTATAAAGAACAATGATGTGGTGACTACAGATAGATCTTACCACTGTGCTATTCTAAAAATATCATAAATCACTTATAAGACAGTGGTATCTCTGCGGGTGGGTCACAAGGCCATTCAAATGGTTACAAAACTGAAAAGTGAGGACATAGTTCGACTAGAAGGTAATAAACTGTCTTGAAAATTTGCACCTTTCACAGGTATCAGTAGTTTGTACATAATTGCACTGTACATTTCTTATCTTGATTTTTCCTGAATAATTAAAAAGGCAGACAAAGATCTTGAGTGTTAGAATACAGACCTATTTTATATGCTTTTAGCAAAACAATCCTTCCTTGGTTTTGTAATATGAAATTTGGAAACTGGCATTTCTTCAATTTCTTCAACAACAGAAGTTACCACCAGAAGCCAGACCCTATCTCACTCCATTTTGGAACAGTCAAACTGAATTTCAAATATGTGACTTTCATCCACCTTTGTCACCAAGGCAGTAGCCACCTGAGTAGTTCATGTTTATGCATACACATAAATACAAAGATGCAAGAATGAACAAAGGAGGTGCTTAAATTTTTCTTATATATTTTAAGCACTGTTTGGAAAGGAAACATCACAAGTTCAACTGTGTGTCTATGGAGCTGTGCTAGCTTGCACCAGTTCAGAATCTAGGCCTCCATAATCATAGCTGCCTTCTGCTTTTGGAAGGATATTCTGTGCACTGCTCTTTCTTGGCTTAATATTTTTGCAGCTGCTACTTGGATGACCCTGAAGTTATTTGTTTCAAAGACTAAATTTTTCAGACAACAAAAAAAAAAATGTTGCTCTAGAATAATAAAAGGCTAAAGATCATTTATAAGGAGAAGTTTCATGAGCTGGTTTGTCACAGCAGCCTTTCTCCTGCTCAGAGACTGGGATACCTGCTGCTGCAATAGGCTTGCGTGTTTAATCTTTGTCCTCAGGCTCTGAAGAAAAGAATCCTGCTTCAGTTCTATGTCAATGTGTCCCTGAATCTTTCTGATTTATGATTTTTTTTCTCCCAAATGAAGAATCTAAGGAAGAAACATCGTCAGTCACTACAGAGGGCTCTGCTCTTCTAAAAGACCTTACAGCACCCTGATCAGTGTCAAGGTCTGCCTCATTTTATAGGGCCACATACTGCACAGCACTGAGCAAGCCCTGAGACACCTCATTTTCAGGGATATTGAATCTACAAAGGGTGTCTCTACAAAAAGGAGAGAAAGATATTCACCTGAGAACCTCTTAACTAGACCAATGCCTAGCTATGTTCCTTGCTGAAAGTCCACAGGCTACAAAGCCATACTCCTCGTCTCCACTGCACAAATGGTTACATTAAACATCTGTGTAAAATAGCAGCTAGACTTCTGTTCTGCTAAAGGAATTGGCGTTATGTACAAAGTGAAATCAGACATAAGAAGACACTCGCTCTTTTACACACCTTAACAAGTTTCCTGAAGATTGTATAACATCTAGGGGTGCACACAATGTTTCCTGTCCACACAGCACAGTAATTCTTTAAATCCACATAGACAAGAAAGAATATGCACGAAAGTTATAATAGCATAAACAACCATGAAGAAAGCTGGAAAGATTGATGACTGCCTCCTGTAAAATGTTTCTTTTTTTTTTTTCCCATTTTTAATGCAAATAAAAATGATATCCTACCATAAAAATATATTAGACTATGCATCAATCAGAAGCCATTCAGCTGAAGTGAACAGAGAACATGAGCGTAAACTGCAGAAGAACCAGCCCCACTGTCTGTTTCACATCCTGCTTTGTTATAACAAAGGAAATGTTTTGCAGTTAATCTTAGTTCTAAAGGAATTTCTGGTTTCTGCTTTTTTTCCCCTTCACCTTGATCTTCTCTTTGTTTCCTAATCAGCTGCCATGAGCCCAGACTCTTACTCAACACATGCTTAAGGATATGCATAACTCCTTTGGTAGGCAGCAGGTGCTAACCTCTTATGTGAATCAACAGGACTTAAGCAGATGCTTAACAGTGCTTGAATAGTAAGAAAGGGGAAGTATAATGAGTACAACTCCACTGGCAAGACACAAAAGAGCTGGAGAACCGCTAAAACCAAGGGCCTTATGGTGGCAGCATGCAGATTTAGTTACAGTTTAAGCAAAATTTATTTTAAAAAAATTCAGGAACTTCATTAACAACATAAGTTATGAGAAGTTTTAAAAAACAAGGAAAATTATAGGAGGCTTTGCATCCCTCCTTCTGCACTCTTATCCACATAAACGCTCCTCAGAGAGTACAAGCCTATTTGACCTCAAACTTTGTGTGGAGATAGAACATTGAGATGTAACTGGGTATATAAAAGGAATGAGCAAGGAATTAATTTTACAGGACTGTTTTGCTATTTAGTAAAAGAAATCCATGATACCTAAAAGCCCTGTATGAACTGAAATTTGGGAAAAATCATATCCACTCATCCACTGGTTTGCAATAAACACATCATAGATTGTTCTTTTTATTATCTTCCAAGTAATTAACTCTGAACAGTTCATAAAATTAAGTTTCTGTACAAATCCAGAGTTCAATAAATGGTTCAGTCTTCAGCAGGCAGTAGTTGAAAGTATCTATCATCTATGTTGAGAAAAAAATAGATCACTAGCATAACTGCTTTCGTATGTCATGTTAGGATGACATAAGGTGCTCCCTCCTTTCCACTGGACCAAACGTGAAAGCTTAGCATTAAAATCCCAATGCAGATGGAGATCATAAGCTGCTTAGATCTCTTAGAAAGCTGAAGCTGAATAGATACATCAGATCTGATTTTGTAGAGATGGATAGAGGTGAAATCCAGTGGTTTTTTGTGGTCTTGAGCACTTGGCAGATACAATCAAACACTGAAGATCTCATTTTGAGAAATGCTATTATTCACTCCATTTACTTCAATACCTTTGTGGAAGATGCATGTTTAAATATCTCTGCGTAACAGCCAAATAAGTGACTATTTTCAGGCTTCTGATTCAGGAGACCAGCACTGTGGCATTGTTCCTGACTGCTGTCTGCACATCTTGAGTGGATGTTGGGCTGGAGGGTCACTTTAAAAAATGTTATAGCATTAAAAACATGTTTTCCCTAGTGGACAATTCTTAAAATGACCAAGTTGCATCTCAACCAAAATTTAATGACTATCACAGGAATAACTCCATCTCCAACTAAGTGGAAAAGGTGACAGATACCCCACATGGTTCTGTTCACAGCATGTCAGTCATGCTTCAGCTTCTGAACAAGAGTGCTAACAGTGTATCAAGTGTACTAACAGTCCCATGAAGAAAGCTCTCTTATGGGAAAGAAAATGTCCTGTAACTCTTGACCCATTAACTATTTTTAGTCTTCTCGTTGTACATTCCAAACTAACTTGGAACAAGAGTTATTGGAAGTGTATTTGTGTCACCCGGGAGAAAAATCATGTAATCATTTCAGTACTCAGTAAAAGCTCAGAAGTACAGATCCAAGTGGTACATCCCACTGTAGCAGCAGTGTGCATGCACTGAGAAGGTGCCCACTGCTTTGGCTCCTACAATTCTGGGTTAAGCCATTCCAGACCATGACTGCGCTCCATGTGACATCTCATGGGGGCTGAGAAGCACTTACACTCCCATAAGCATGAACGCTGATAATTTTTCAAAAGCCAGTTGTCGTGTACACTCTTGCATTTCCCTGATTTATCTTTGGGACTCAACTAACACTGACAATGTTGGTGTCATTATGCAGGTATGGATTGATGCAGCTACTCAGATATTTTACTCCTTAGGAGCCGGGTTTGGCGTTTTAATTGCATTTGCCAGTTACAATAAGTTTGACAACAACTGTTACAGGTAAGACAGCCTATTCTTTCCTTACTGCTTCAGAATGACACTATTTTACTCTAAGTGCAGCTGGACTAAGTACTAAGCTATCTTTTTATCTTCAGTCATTTATTAATGATGGTCAGTCTTGTGTGGACATAGCAACCAACCCAAATCTTGAAACACTGTCTTCCTTACTGAAATTTTAGCAACAAGAACCTGCCAAGATATCTGCTGTACAGCAAAACAGAATGGGATTAGGTTTGGACTTTAAACAGCTGTGTAAACTATGTTTGTGTTTGCCTTTGAAAAGTACCATTAAGAGCAACAGTGAACAAAGGGTGAAATCTTATTGGTCCAGGAACTAAAGCAGAAGGATTCCAGTTTCCAGAAGTGTTTCGGAGCTTTGGGATTATATTGCTGATATTTTATGTTGAGCTCCAATTTAGGAATGCACTTTAAATCAAGTCAGTTTGCAAGTGTTTTGCTGAATCACCACCATGGAAGTTCAACCAGAACTGCTCTGCACCTTCTGAGAACTTTGGAATGAAAAGAAGCATTGCTTTCAAATTTCCCATTAAATATAAATTCCGAAAGTACATGTATTATAAATACATTGTGAACTGAAGGATGGCAAAAAAATGTTAAAGTGAAAAGGTACAAGAAAATAGATAGATTTGAACTGCCTTAAACAGATTGAAAGCCAAAATAATGGAATACTTCCACTGACTTCAGAGAGCTTTGTACTTAACCCAGAGTGACTTTAGGTTGCCAGCTGATTATCTGCAGTAGGTAACATTACCAGGTTTGAGAACCCTTCAAGTTGGAACGCTAGCCATAGCAGTCTTGCAAAGTAACATTTATCATCTTCTGCAGATAATTTTGCATTAATCTCATAGCAGCATTGTTTTTCTTCTGTATTCTAATTTTGCTCTGAAATGGAAAAAATCCACTTGAAACCAAGAAAACACCACAGACTATATGCAAAAATCACCTTATTTAGCTCCTAGCTTAATATATTTGTTCAGTGTTGCTTCATAAGTCTTGCCTTCCCTATAAGAGTAAACTGTTGTTTCATTAAATACTGTGTTTTAGTTCTAACCATAAAAGCAAGCTTCAATCCAGTAGCATTTACAACACTTACGAATATCCTTCTTTTGGTCAAATAATTCCATAATGTGCTGACATATTTTGTTCAAAGGCTTTCTTGAAACAGAACAAATTGAAAATAGAGCTGTTTCCAAATGAAGGCCATGACTCAGGACTATACTGTCCCATCTATGCTTCAACACACCTTCCATGAGAGGAACAGTGTCAGTAATGTAAGGTAGAGTAACCATACTGAAAATCAGGGCCAGAAAGCCGTACTTAAATTATGATCTAGTTTTACATGCAAAATACTAAGAGCTAGCTCAGCCCAGTTTGTAAGGAGATAAGTATCAAATAATCCACTTATTGTCTAAGCAAAAAGAATCATTATTCACTTGCTTAAGAATGTTTTTGAGTTGTGGAGAAGAAGAAATACTGTTGTCATCTTATCAGTGACAAATACCTAGCAATTTTCTTCTTTAATTACTGAAAAGAATTTGAGTCTATGTGTCCAATCTGATCTCTCTTGATCCTGGAGCCTTCCCCCAGGAAAACATTTTAAGAATTGCAGGATATAAATTCTTCAATGTTATGAAAAGAAAGTAACATAAGGAAAAGGATGAAGTTTGGTGTATGGCATCTATGTTTTTGGGTAGTGTAACTGATGAAAGGAAATCATATTTACTTTCTGCTTATTAAAGCACTGTTTGGCATTCCTGATGTTCACAGAGCCATATCCTCTGTTCTAAAGGTCATATGCAGCAAAAGATTACATACAAGACACTGTGCAGATTAGGTAGACATCTAAAGACATACAGTCTACTTATCTTCAAGCTAGGTTTGGTAATAGTGGTTATTAATACCCTAGAAAACTCATACGTCTATCATAACACCATGGCAGATTGATTAAAAACCACAACTTTGTACAATCATCACTATATGATGTACACTGTATAATATTTAACCGTTAAACTAAATTCACTCTTGTAACAATCTGATAAACAACAGTTGTATTTTTTTTCAGAAAAGCCTAGCTGACTTCATAGATGAAGGGACCTCATTACAGATTAAGAATGGTTATCCCACTGCCATCTGAATGGCAGCACAGTTTGCTAAAAATACACTCCTGAAGCTGTCTGAAAATACTGTTGAATATCTGCTCACATGAATTGATAAATAGTAAGGCTCTTTCACTCCAGGCCACTCTCTTGCTATGCTACAGCTACCAGCTAGGATGATGACATTACTCTAATATCCTAATATTTAATATAGCTTTGGTGATTTTTTTTTTTCTTTTAACAGAACTCAGTTTTAAATCAAAATAGTAAACAGAAGTAGGTCATTTCCTAGCATAGTATGCTGATATGAGCTTTTGGTCATCAGGATAATTGCACAATGAGCATTTTCACAAGAATCTTCCTATTGCTGTAAGACATTCCCGATCTAGTTCTAAAAGTGTTTTTTTTTCACTGGGCTGTTCTTCTCTCCATCATTAGGGATGCTTTGCTGACCAGTACCATTAACTGTGTTACAAGCTTCATCTCAGGATTCGCAATTTTCTCCATATTGGGCTACATGGCTCATGAGCACAAAGTTAAAATTGAGGATGTAGCCACTGAAGGTAAGAAGTTAATTTTATATTAGTTTTACCACTTTTTGTCCACCATTTCTTTGCAAAGGTGTTTATATTTGTTTCAGACAAGTGTGTGAAAATCTCATGGAAGTGACCTGAATTAAATTACTTGGAACTAAAACTCTGTGTGTACAAGCCTTGCTGAAATGTGAACTCTAAACGGTATTGATTTATCTCACCTCTACTGAATTGAGGTTTCCCAGCATCTTGTCCCTCACAAGTTTAGCCTGTGCAACAAACAGGCATTTCCCACTGCACAGTATCTTGCAAGAGTACTGCTGTTCAGTGCCACAGGTTAGTTTTGGATGGTTCTGGTAGGCTTAGGTGTTGAGTCATTTCACTGGTAACGGGTCACCCATGATTTCAGTTCCTATATTTCTCACCACATCCAGGAGTTCTCCTGCCAAACAGCGGAGCCCACATCCACACAGTTCCTTCTCTACTACATAGTTGAAAATAGCTGGTAAGGTTGTGAATTGCATAAAAGATTACTAGAAGTGGAAAAGCATGGGATAGAGTACATTATTAAAGTATTGTGGATATATTTTTTGTATAATGCAAATTTTAACAGCTACTCAGAATGTGATGTGGACTGATGTAAAAGTCAACTTAGTGAAAATTTATCTTATTAAAATGAACACTTTTGTGAAGCTAAGAAACATCATTTAGTAATACTTTTTTTGTTCTATTTCTTTTTTATTTCAGGAGCTGGTTTAGTTTTCATCCTGTACCCAGAGGCAATTTCAACTCTTTCAGGATCTACATTTTGGGCAGTGGTATTCTTCATCATGCTCCTTACTCTTGGCATTGACAGTTCTGTGAGTATTTTTTCCTTCGAGCCTTGACTTTTTTCCTTTACTGTTATATTCTGTAACTGGAGAGGTATCAACATTAAACAGAGGCTTTATTACATTTCAAATAAACACTGTACATTCTCTGAATCTGTTTTCACAGTCACAGCAAACATAACAATAGTATTACTCCTGGCAGTATATTTAAAGACAATATTTAAGAGGTTTAGGAAAAGATCAAATCTTTTACAAGCCAGCAAATAATTACTCACTGTTGCTTTTTTATGACCTTACAGAGGGGCTATTCATCAACAATTATTACTATTTAAAGGTACGACCCAACATCACTGCTATGAACTATTACTACTACAAACCTGCGATAAGGTTTTGGAACCCTACTTGCAAAACACAAGCCACAGTAAGACATTGAGTAGAGTGGTTTGTAGAAGAGATTTTTACATATGCTGAAATTCATTAATCAGCTCAAGACAGACAATGTCTGAAGGTAGTCTCATTTTATTTTTTTTTTCCTACAAGCAATGATAAATTTAGTCGCAATTTAAAAATCACACCAGAGTATTTCCATAGTGGTTTCATTTTACTACTATCCTACTGTAAAATGTCTGGTCTAACAAGTGTATTCGCTCTTTCCATAATGTGATGACTTTTACTGTACCATGATATTCAGGATCACAGAAACTTCAGCCCAGAAAATATCCCAAGACCCCTAACAACTGTTGTACTGCTTTGTTCTTGCCAAACAGGCATCAAGACATCCTGTTATATTTAGCTTAAAGGTTGATTAATTTCTGGGAAAAACATGGTCTTCAAGGAATAGTGAACCATGAACAAATATTTATCATTTTTAGTAGGGTAGGGGTTTCTTACTATTCTAAAGCATAGAAGTCTCTTTTGTAGCTCCAAATGTATGGAGCTGATCTAGGAATTTCTTGCTGGAAATGGCAAAAAACTGTTTCCATTGCTTACAACTTCAGAAAACTTCGTTCATTTTCAAGGACAAGAAAGGGAAAGAATGAACTGACTTGGAGGAGAGCAAAACTAAGAAAATTGATGTTGCAGCAGGAAGCTTTGATAATCATTGGCAAATAGCTGAATGAGATCTTGTGGAGCGAGGTCTGAGCTGTAAAGGTCAGATTCAGGTCTAAACGTTTCCGAAGTGTTTGGATTTTTGGATTCCAGCTCAGGTTCAATGAAGTTTGTCTTTATACACTAAGATCTGGATCCTTATTCAAAAGTTTGAGGCAGGATTATATCTGGGTTTGTAGCTTGGCCATTTTTCAACTGTAAGCAAACATGAAGGATGGAGAGGAAGGGTTTAGCACAGTGGAAGGGCATGAATGACCAGTAGGAATGGGGCAGAATTAAGAAGAGAACACATGCTCAGAAGTGTTTAGATCCAAAACAGTTAACATGGCAACAGCAGTAAATTTAAGGCAATGTAAAGAAACATTTGAGTGACAAAGACACAGAGCTTTAGATTGCAAAACACACTTTTCCTATAAGTGAAGAAAGCTCTTTCTTGTGGAGCTAATTAAAATAGTACGAACTAATGAACTGTGGCCAAGTTTAGCTGTTCCTTTCTAAAAGGGGAGGGATTTGCTTGTTCATGTTTTGTTCAGGATTTTTCATCATTTACCTAAGAAAACTCAGGTCATGTAGTATTTTTTATGGTGGTCTTCTCAACTGTCCCCTCACATTTGACTGATCAAGTCCCTGAAGGGAAAATTAAAATTTTTTAAAGCTGAAAAAAACCCAATCAAATAACCCCAAAAATAAAGAGGATGAGTTATATATGACTAGTTTTATTCATGCCTATAAGCCTGCACTGGCACAGAAATACAAGCATCTGTACAAAAAAGGAACTGTCAAAATGTTTAAGCAAAGAGAAATCTGATCTTGCGAGTTTAAGCAAGCAAAAATGAAAAGGACAGAAAATGGAACAAATGTTTGCAAACATTTTTTGGAGTAAGTATCTAGCTTGGCATAGGGAATTAACAAGGGGAATACATCATGATACATTAAGAAGTGGTCCTTAGCCAAAATAATCCAAGCTGTGTCTTTCCATTTTCAACTTCTCCAAGACCATTTAAGTGCCAAGATGGTAACAACTTCTGAGAACATCAAATATTAACCCATCTTAACTGCAGAGCACTTACTGATGACCCCCCAGACATTAAGAAATACAAGCCTATGCTAGGTTTTGGGACATTTTACATGTGAACAAGAGTAACCTTTTGAAAAAAAAAACTATGTCCACTGCCCCCAGCAATTTTGCTCTAGACAGGAATCATTCAAATTCTAGACAGATAATTCTCTGCTACCGATTTCAACCAGAGATGCTGGTTTCATTAAATTCTTACAGGAAAGAGACAGGCTGTGTCAGCACCTGCTAACCAACTACTGCATTGGACCAAGCTCTCCAGGTCTTGCCATGATCTTTCAGTGTCAGAAAGAGCATGGAATCCAGCCGCTCCAAAACCTTAAATAAATTTATTATGACAGGAGACTGGAACTCACTTTTACGACTTCGGGGAGGGGGTATGCTTTTATTGGTGGAAAGAAATTAAAATTCATAACAACCTATATAACCCAGCGATTTCAATGAAAACTTGGAAAGTACCTTTCCCATATTGCAAAACAATGGCTAATGTTCAGCATTAACTTCTATAAAACAACGTAAAATGCTTTCATGTTGTCACAAAAAAAAAAAAAATTACATCAAGCATCCTATGTAACAATTCTTCCAGGTCTGTAAAGATTTCTGTGAAACTGGATTTGGTTAATGAATGGCTAAACTGAATCTTTGTTCAGTACATTTCCCCTAGCTGCTTGTTGTGTATGTCTTTACCTTAGGAATCTCTTGAGGAGTTTGGTTACCCAAGCTGCCAGCTTTTTCCCCAAAGTATACGAAAATGTATATTATTTTCCCCAGAGTACTGTCTATTTACTATCCTGGTGAGTCAGCAAAGGGTCTGCAGAGGATATGGCTATCAAGCCACCAACCACCGCACTTGATGTCTAGCTCCCTGACTCAGTTCTCTACCACAAGAAAATAAATTATACCCCAGAATGCCAGTGATTTACAGCTGAAATGTTAGAAATCATACAGTGGTTTGGAATTAATTATACAAGCTGCTTTACATTCACCAATCTGTATTTAGAACAGTCAGTAGCATTTAACCAGAGCTCTTGCCTTGCCTTCCTCAGATGGGTGGAATGGAGGCTGTCATCACTGGCCTGGCAGATGATTTCCAAATTCTGAAACAGCACAGAAAGCTCTTCACCTTTGGTGTTTCTTTTGGCACTTTCCTACTTGCTCTTTTTTGCATCACCAATGTAAGTAAAACAGAAGCTTCCATCAACAAGCTACCTTAAAAATGCAGTTAGCATCATCAGATAGAAATATGAATAGGCTCAGGTGACTAGTTTTGTTATAAATTTTAATTCTTAAACAACTTTATGGTCAGAACACTACTTTTAGTCTTATCTACATGAAGCTTCTCTGCTTATTTGCACAAGATCATTAGCTATCAACCAAATCTACAAGTCTTTGTTCCAAAGAACTGTCTGTGCTACTGTTGGTTTTGTTTGGTTTTGCATGTTTGGTTTTTTTAAATCACAATAAATGGAGCTGTGTTGACTGCTTATACCTGTGTGAGGAACTAAGGATTTCAAATGACCAGACCTTTAGTCATCTGGCTATTCTCACCTTGAAGCAAATAAAAAGCATTAATTTCTTGTGAAAGGAGTTCAGAATAATCATCTCCTCTTCCCAATGCGTTTCTTAATGTTCCTTCATGTACCTAGATCTTACCTCTTACCCTTAAGACCAAAAAAAAGCACATAGATAACTTATCCTGAACATCTAGTTATCACTACCATTATCTGAATGATTTGCCTCATCAGGCTTTTGGCAATTTATTAAAGGATGAGAATCAGTGTTCTAGGTTGGAGAGAACTTTCAAATTTTTTTGACAAATATCAAAAAGCCTTGTAAGTAAAAATGCCAAAAAAGTGTCAGAAAAAAACTGAAACTTTAGCTAGCCACCATGACAGTAGATATACTGAACCTGTCTCCTTCCCTAGATATGTTTTCCAGATCTATTAAGATTACTGAAATGGTGTAAGTTTATAAACACCAAAGTTCTTTTTACACTAAAAGAATGCCCCAATAGTTTTACTCTAGTTTTCTCAAACTGGAAAACATTTGAGACACTAAAGATCGATATATCATTTAAAATACCTATCCTTTTAATACCATGTTATCTCCATTGTCATCTAAAGAATTGAACCTGCTCCTTCCTTATTCAAAGTTTCAACTGGAATAAAATTTCCTGAAGTACAAAATCAGAAGGAACTCAGTGGTTAAGCACCTGAACAGGTGCCAATGGGTGCAATTCCACTGCCTTCAAGTGAGCTAAAGCAGTTCAAGATATTAACCTAGCTCGAGCTTTTAAATAATGGCACCTGTTTAGACTTAAGTTCACCCCACCAGTGGGAATGCACAAAACTGCCCAGACTTGTCCAAATGTATCGGTTCACATAACTGAAGAAGAACATTTCTAACGTGTACAAAATACAAAGAAAATCCCTTGTGATACCATCAGATTAATTGGATTTTGTCCTCTGAAATTTTAAGGCTGTATTTTCAAAACATATTTCTTACAAAACTGTATTTGTCATTCACTTTACTAAGTTTGATAGCAAAGGCATTGATTTAGAGCAGGTGTAGAGCAAAAACAAGAGGTCAAACTCAAATGTCATTCAACAAGCAACATTGTCTTTCCAACACAACAACCAAAGGTCATTCAGTTTCCGGAAAAGTCCCCAGAGAATTAAAAACCTAGACAGGGCCTAAGTACTGTTCTCTCTATTTTTGTAAATATGCACAGCTGTTTCAGAAAACCATCGTTTTATAAGAAAAAAGAAAACTGATTGATTGCGGAGATTACAATCAGCTAGAGATCTAAATAGTACAAGGGCTATTTATACCATTGGTAAAAACATGGAAAATAATTCCTTTGTTCCTCCCCTACTGAACAGGCATAGTCAGATTAAATTTGGTTGTAAAAAAAGATTTTAACACAAATCTACTGCAACTGCAAACATTTCAGTTGTTTACCTGTGACAAAGAATGTCCTGAAACACATTATTCAGGTTCATTTTGAAACAAGTAAACATACCATGGTCTTCCATTCCTCAGTAGCCCAAACTAAATAAAATGAGTATTAATTTACACAAATGCTTACCACATCGTAAAATGAGGCAAAAAGTAGTCAAATTGCAGCTAAAAGAAGTATCAGTGAAACAAGACTTTAGGAAATGCATTTACAGTTCTCAGTCATGAACCAAAATTGATCTGGTTTGCTCTCTCCTCTGAGCAAAGGCTTGCTGATACCACAGCAAAGAAACTAAAGAGGGCAAAACTGCTTCCACATGGGGCTGGACTTAACATGCAACTGCTCCCTTTGCAGGAACACTGGAAAGGAGAGATGCAGGCACTCTGGGGGAAAAGGAGACATCTGTCCAAGACTGCAGATTCACTGGACTACAGAATAATTAGCCGTAGGAACAATCCGAGCAATAATGGCTTGTGGAAACTTGTAGCACTCCATTCCTGCCAATAATTTAGGAAGATCTTCACTAACTGCTGTAGACAGCCCCTGTCCTACAAGCTGCTGAGCATCTCCCTGAGCAGCCCACGCCTCCAACTTCCACCGAACACTGAGTGCCAGGAGCACTCACTAATCATGCTAAGCTGAGGCTTCTGTTTGCCAGTTCAGTGCGGACATAGGTGAAAGGAAGCCTCCTAAAAAGAGTTGCAGGTCTGACTCTGCTATTTTGTATGCAAATATGAACCCGTGTGTGCAGCATCAGGTCCGCATTCAAATACTTGGGGTTAAGATAATGTTTCAAGCAAAGCAGATTTCAGTTAACTAGATACTAAACTACTGAGATGATTCTATTTGTAACTTTGTTTTGTTGCATCTTTTAACTTCCCAATGCTAGGGTGGAATTTATGTGCTCACACTTCTGGACACATTTGCAGCTGGGACGTCAATATTATTTGCTGTCCTAATGGAGGCAATTGGAGTTTCCTGGTTTTACGGTAAGCACTTCATTTTGCACCTGCAAAATCTTTCCTAAAATTCCAAGTGCTCATGACAGGCTTTCACATTGTTATAAGGGAAAACAGTGCAGCCTTGTACACATGAAACCATGACAAGCCAGGTTTCATACAGTGATTTTCATCTGCTTTACGAACAGTGACAGGAATGCAGACATTCAGCAGGCCATACTTTGAAACCCTGCACAAAGCCAAAGAAATCTGCCTTGTGAGGAAGACTGCAGTGGGATGGAAATATTGCTACTTCTGCCAGTATTTTGCAGCTGTTAACATAGCTGATGACTTGCAGTAGCACGTTTATACCTGGGTAGTTTCAAAGCAAATAGATTAGGCTAA
The DNA here is from genome assembly GCA_013397275.1 of Burhinus bistriatus. Taxonomy (NCBI): domain Eukaryota; kingdom Metazoa; phylum Chordata; class Aves; order Charadriiformes; family Burhinidae; genus Burhinus; species Burhinus bistriatus. The sequence continues at coordinate 55,427 of VYXH01007524.1, forward strand.
ATACAGGCTCACCTGTTCCTCCTTTCCATGATTTCCCCAGGGCCAACCTCAAGCTCCTCCCACGCAATACAAATAAAGGTAGTTTGTCTTTAGAGAGTTCTAATAATTCCTATAGTAGTCACTTTTGTTTGAGACAATATTCTACTTAATTGTAAAACACTAGTCACTTAAAAGTTATCTTATTTCACAGTATGGTATGGAATACCAAACATCCTAGATACCAGAAATAACACTATTTCTAATACTTCATACTAATTCATGCCACAAAAAAAGGTGCAGTAATTTGCTTTATCCTTAATAGGGCAGGCTTTAGGAGTATTCAGTTGATCTCTGGCACTGGGCTGGAATCATTGTGTGGCAACCAGAGTGAAGTGATGTGCTACGGTGCCCTGAAAAAAATATGGCTCACAATTTAAGTCAGGTCTCAGAAGACATGCCCAGCTTATTAAATAACTTCCCTGTTATTTTCTCCTCCCTAAAGTAACATAAATAAAAAGCAAGACACTTGATACACAAGCTTCATAAGAAAGAAGAAAAACATATTTTTCTTTCCCACTCTATAAATGACCACGATGATGGCAAACAGCCACATTCACTGCACTAAACCCATATGAATGCTCCTGGATAACCTTAACTGGGGAAAACCCAACAAATTGAAGTTCTGCTTTCCACCACAACACTGACTTTGGCAACACAGCAGGACACTGAGTCTGCCTGAGCTCAGTCCTTAGCCTACGGGAACTTCACAGTCTTGTGAAGTGTCCTGTGTTGTCTAATTTCACCAAGGGAAAAAAACCAATCCTCTGCTATAAGTGACAAAGTTGACTACTACTACTCTCAAAGAAGTGAAACAAAAAGGTTAAACTGAATGTTGCTTACAATAGAAATATTTCATTATATATATAGCCTGCTAAACCTCTGATTATATGAGAGAATATCTGGCCTGTGAGTGTTCTCCCCATCCCTAACTCAGCATTTAATAGATGAGGTGTTTTTAAATATCTGAAGTCAGTGTTTCAAACATTTCCCTTCTCCCCGACACCCCCAACCTAGAGGAGTACTTTTTATGTTCTAGCGCTGATCCAGAGTTCAAAATCTCCCCTATCATAGAGGAAGGTAGGGCAATTCATAGCCTCAAGCTTATTCACTGGAAAAGATGCTGCCTCTGGAACGGCAGAAATTACAAAATGCTGTTAAGTCACCAAATCAAGCACAACAAAACAAGTCATAATTTAATCTGAATTAGGCATATCTTTCTAAAGAAACAGTGAAAGTGATTTTTCCTTTCTTTTGGAGAGAATGCTATCAGTTCTTTGTCTTGTCACAGACAGGGTTAGCAAAATTCTAAGGACCCAAAAAATAATACCTCATTTTCTCCAAGTAAAGCAATAGGATTCTGCACCTTAGGTCTTACACAAGTCATCTTACTGCAACAGTCCAAACTATCAGTTATATCTGAAATTGCCTGCTGCTAGATTAATCAAGTTTCTTGAGCTCTTGTTATTCTTCTTCATCTCCTCTTAATTTTCATGTCATACTTTCTGGTTGGTTACAACTCTTTTCACTATTACCTGGTTTCAATGTCATAGCAGCCTGCAAGTCTTCTTCCCATTGAAGTCTGTATTGAACCAGCTGCCCTGATTCCCAATAAGATTATTCTTCCCCTGAAAGTCATCTGCATTTCTATTCAGAAACAGTGTTTATAGTCAACGTATGATTCAGAAGGTTCTTAGACATTATCATTCTTATGCCATTTACCTCCCTCAGTTACTTATTTATCTATCCATGCTGCGCCACCGTACTCTTCTAGTCAAAAAAATTCTCGCTTGCAGTTAAAAACTGTTGATGAGGGAATGAGGTGAAAGAACAGCATTCACGCATAAAGCTGTTCAATCTACTAAAGAAAGTTTTTAGTTTTAATGTACTAATTCTGTCACCCAACATCACCATGCAGCTAGCAGCTTATATGCCATTCTCTCTCAAAGTAGCAGAGGCACTAGATTTCACAGACAACTGTCTTAATCCCTGTAAAAAAGCCGAATGCAGAAGAACGATCATAGCTTAGCTTGGAAGCAGAGGCATAAAAATATTCTTCAGTTAGCACGGGCAAGTTATCTGCTGCTATTAAAATAGGATTTACTGCACTTTACAATAGTTAGGCTTTGTATGTGGTTCACAGACTAAGACAAGGTTAGTCAAACTTAGTTTGTTGCACCTTCTGTCCTTCATCATCCTTTCCTTTCTCCCACCTGCCTCCCCATAACAGCAAAAATATCTACTCATTTGTCTTAAGCAGCTGACAGATGTTTTTACTGACACAGCATGACCTGTTGCTTTATAAAGAACTTATTACAGCCCCAGGTGCTATTTAAACTGATTAAATCTGGCATGGTCTTGTCTAACTCTTTTTTCTGACAGACCCCAGTTGCCTTCATGACCTAGCTGAATATTAAGCCAGCCTGAAGGCAAGCATTGACATTTTGGCACAGACCAAAAAGGTGGAAATTTAGTTCAAATTATACCTATGGCCACTTACTGTGAAGTTTCTTCTTGCAAAGGCCACCAGCACGTGTAAAAGAAGGGAGATCTAGTTTGTTCTACTATGCAGATGTCTTTTAGTTATGACTGCTAGCTTGTTACCATTTTTCCTCTTGTGCAACCCTGATATCATGCCTCTGATGAATATTCTCAGTAAAGGCAGACACCTTTCCCACTGACACAAAACTGCTCTTTGGTTTCACTTTCAGGAAAATCCCTACTCAGTCAGATTTTAACATGAACATCTCCCTGAATGACTAGAATAAGCTCAGTATGAGCTAGCAACGATCTTCATCCTCACCTGTAATCTCAGTGCTTTCACTTACTTAAATAATTTCCAAAAAAGAACCCTTAGACTGAAATTTCAGACCAAAAGGTGCGTTTATGTGAAAAAAAAAATCTAAGGTTGACTGTTTGATTTTGCAAAAGGAAAGAAATTAACCAAGTACTGACTGCTGGAACTCATCTTTTGCTCACAGATGCTTTTGTATGGATGTGTGCCTGGCATGAGAGACAAGTATGAATGCACACATTTCCACAGAATGGAAATACAAATGGGGCAAACCAACTTGGAGAGTTTACTGCACTGCCATGGTGGGGAAATGTTTCCTACTGTTCTCCTTGCTTTTACACTAGCACATCCACCCTTCTTTGGGAATGGCGCTGGTATGGCTTACTCCCTTACTGCCACCAGGTGAGGGTCACCACCAACGAATGTCAATATTGCTCCAGAGTTAGAAAGCATACTCAAGAACAAAAAGGGATGGGTTGTTGTTACTTCACTACATGGCTAATCAACAGATACCTTGTTCTGTGCTCTGTAGGATTTGCAAATGAATGCCATACAATGGCTTTTATATTCTTTTTATTCCTTCTTTCTCATTTTCCCAATGCCAATCATTGCTGAACTGCGTGAAAAAAAACGTCTTTCCTCATCTTCTTCTGGACAAGGGTTTTTATGACTGGGGTTGTGCATTTGATAGATACACGCTCGTTAGGACAGAAGCAGGGGGCAGGTGTTGTCTTTATGTGCAAAAGAGCAACTCAAATGGATGACAGGATGGCAGAGTGCTTGTGGGTCACAGGGCAGCGGCCAGTAAGGGTGACATTGTGAGGAATATTGCTACAGAGCACCTGATCAGGGTCAGGAAGTAGAAGTAGCCTTCTTTAGGCAACTTAAAGAAGTGTCCAGATCAGACCCTGGTTCTCAGAGATGAAAGTATCAGAAGCAACTTATTAGAATAGATGCTAGGTGGGCAAACCAGAAGCAACACTCTTCTGGATCTGCTACTTGCACTCAAAGATGAGCTGCTTGAGGATGTGGGCAACAGACTAAATGAGTCAGAAGCATAACCAGGAGATTAAGGAAGTTATTATTCTCGTACTTGGCACTTGTTAGACTGCACCTGAATACTGTGTCCTGTTTTTAACCCTCAGTAAAAGAAGGTGGTGTTAAACTGGAGAGAGTCCAGTGGTGGACCACCAAGGCGTTCAGGAGCTAGAGCACATCCCCTGTGAAGAAAGTCTGAGAGAACTGAGCTTATTTAGCCTTAGGGAGGACCTGATAGTGGCCTTCCGATACCTACAAGGAAATTATGAAGAAAGAGCATCAGGCTTTTCACTGAGGTGCACAATGGGAGAACAGAGGACCATGATCAAATTGAAAGGAGGAAAATAATTTTTCTGTATAAGGATAATTAAATATTGGAACTGTTTGCCCAGGGAGTGCTTGGTGACTCTGTTCTTGGAAGTTTGCAAGACCCAACTGGACAAAGCCATAAGAAAGCTCTTCTGAATTGTGCTGACCTTGATTTGAGCAAGAGGCTGAACTAGAGACCTCCCAAGAAATCCTCCAACAGGACTAATTTGATGGTTCTGTGATTTACTGTAATTCCCAAGGGCCAAAATATAGGATGGATCAATGAAGCAGTTTCACTACAACTCTTCATTTGCATACAAACTCTGTGAGCTCATACACTGCTACGCACACCCACAGAAGTAAAACTCAATATGAGAAAGAAAAAAAAAAAACAGTGAAGGAACATTCATAGGGAAAGGGAATTAAGTGCAAAATAACTTGAAGATTGATTCAGTATACCTTTTTCTTACTACTATATTATTTCGATGTAGTTCATTTGATTTCTTGGATTCATTGAGATCATATGTATGGCATTAAAGGCATTATTACTACTTTTTACTTTTCAAATTAAAAAAAAATTCCAAGCCTATTAAAGAAAACTATATATCACATAGTTAAACAAGACAGGAAGGGAAAACCACACATACAAAGATTGCTTGTAGGAATCCAAATGATTGTCAGAGCTGTGACATTACTTTTTGGAAACATGCCCACAAATCACTTCAGCTACAGCCACTGAGCAGTTTCACTTCAGGGCCAGGACCTGCTCAAGGGCTTCTGTGCAAGTGAGTGGTTCTGAAGCCATTGCCTGAGCCTATACGGCAAAATGATTTACAAAGGTCTAGCAGGCAGCAAGTGCAGGAGGCACCGGTAACATGTAGAATTTCATTCTACCTGAACTCTGCTCTCTGCGTCACTGTGATGAAAGAAGGTTGTCCCAATGTGAGGTGGGTAACCTGCATTTATAGCCAAATCTACTTTTCACTTTCTTCCTAATCTGTACTTTTTTGCATACTGATTTAATTCCCTTGACAACACAATATTATGTACATAGAGAATGGGCCAAATTTTCTGTGACGTTTAATAGACTATTACAGTGGAGACATTCTCAGGTAGCTGCAGTGTTTATTAGTTCAGAAATTACACTGAAATTCTCTTTGGGTTCAAAGTATCTGATCATAAATTGTAAGTATCTCTTACTTGTTTTTCACTGGAAAAGCAAGGAGATTATTGCGATATTCAACACCAGGTCTCCAGCAAGTAATCTGGAGTTTTGTTTGTGCTATGCCAGTTCCTCCCTGTAATTAACAAGTCACCCACAGTTTCAGTTTATCCTACGGAATCACACACACACACACAAAAGGGTAAATGCTTTCAAGAAGTAGAAAAAAACAAGCCCTACAGCTACCATAATCTGTAGCTATAGCTATGTTCTACTTTACAGGGTGATTCTTAGAACGGTTATTTGAAGACATACAGTATTGAAAACCCATGCTGTTGAAGAAGCAGTCAGAGCATGGACTACTTGTCCCCCATTTTCCGTAGAAATTGAACACAAAGCACTATTTGAGCTCTGGGGTACATCTGTCCGGAAACCTATGAATAAAAATTTCTAGAGATATCTAGTCCTTGTCTTTGACCTTCTACAAAATGATAAATTTCACTCAGTATTCATAGCAGTTGAAATTCAGTCACTTTAAAGTTCACGGAATGCACTGCAAATAGAATTATATTAAATTTAAAGAGCACTTGCAGATCCTTTTGGCTACTTTGCTTCACCTGTACATAATATTGGGGGAGGCGGAAATCAAAGAGATGTTTACACTCAGATGTCCAGACCTTGTAAATACGTTACACCCTGGCTGCATGTAAAGGACTAACTCAAGTTGTCCTAATTGTTTACATTAAATAAATCCTACTGAACTGATCCACATGAAGAGAAACAATTATTATGGTAAACTATACATCCTCTCTAGTAAACAAATATGCAGGGCAAAAAGCTGCATTTCTGCTCTTTACCTAATAAGGTTCAGGATTAAAAGTAAACTTCACGAACACATCAAGTATAATAAATTACAGACTAGTAGTCTGACATGACAGATTGCACTAGAGAGAACTTCTCTGTGAGCCAATGTATCTAATGCTTTAATTCAGAGACTGTTTTCTTTTTAAAGAAAACTGAGAAGGACATTTTTCCCCATTTTTATATCAGCAATAATTATCCCATTCTGAAATACAGTGTGGAAAATGGCATGGGCTTAGATTAAACTTTTGCAAGATACCTCGTACTGGTAAGTCCAACCAGAATAGAATCAGTAAGAAAAACTGGGAAGAAGCTACCGTTCAAATGGACATTTTAGAGTCACTATAAAATGCATATTTGCTTTGCATAGTAAATTACAGTAAATTACCTAATACAGAAAAGTGTTTTCAATAAACACTGAAGATGGAAAATGTCCCACTGAAGACTAGAGCATTTCCAGAAAGTCCAAAGCATGCAAGTTAACCTGAACTAATATTACTAGAGTTAAAAAAAAAAAAAATTCTTACATACTGACAGCTTAATACCTGTGTAGACTACCCAAAATGTTTAGCTAGACCAGGCTAGTGCCACTCACAGAAAGCACATTATAGTTGTGCAGTCCTTCCTAAGGCATTCAAACACAGAATTTGTAACACTTACTTAAATGTGTAAAACCCATAGGGAATTAAAAGGCACTGACTGAAATGCCATTTCTTCCTTATTCACTGTTACAGAATTTGCTGTGCCCTGAGGAACCCAGGACAGCAGATTTTTTTTTTTTGCTTTCAAGTTGGTCTGTGCAGCATGACCTATTCCGATTTTTAAGTCACTGCCTAGATAGTGTTTCTGAAGAGGAGTCAACAAGGTCAGAGGATCTTCCTTTCTGCATCGGCTGTGGGAAGAGATTTCTACTGCAACTGTTTACAGTTTTTATAGCTATTAATACTTCAACTGACATAAGTACTAAAAACACATGCATGAATCAACACACACATACAAAATCTCAGACTGGTTGGATTCAAGGAATATTACAGACTGAGAACTGGGTATTTGCAGCTCTTCTCCCCTTGGCCATTATGTCAATTGCTAAACACTTTGTTCTAGTGCCTCCATTTCTCTGCTCTGCACTGAATCCAACTGTAAGCAGGAGTTTGAGTGATTTTGAATGGAATTCTGTTACATAGTTTTCCTGACAATAGAAATCTTGTACATTACTTCTTGCATGCTAATATACAAAGTCTTATACTGAAATATTGTATGTTACTATCAAGGTTTTGATAATAATTAGGCAATCAAGCCATCCATTTTTCTAAACACATATTCTATATTCCTGGTACAATTAGCAGGACTTATCTTTGATCTATGTCTTCATTTAATGATTTTCATGTTTTCCTCTGCTGTCTTAATTACTGCAGCAGGTAAAATTTCTGACTACTCTTGGTTTTTACTCACATGAATAGATCATGTGTCTTCTAAGGTATCTACAAGAGCTACATTACTAGATATTTAGATGCATTCAGAAGTAACAATTTTGGAAAATTCTAGTTGGTATTATAATTTTCAAGAACACACAGGATACTCTACAAAAGGCCACCTGTTTGTAGCAAATGTAGTTTTGTACATACTTGCACTGAACAGAAGAAGCATCTACCCAGTTCCCTGGAAAGAGGATAAGAGATGAAATTACATTTGTCATAACAAGCATTCTGTGGTATTTAGTGAAACACTGAAAGATAACTAAAGTATGCCATTAAATGGAACAAATAAGCATCCTTTCATAAATTAAGAATCATATGAATCTACCCACCTATATGTCTTCTGATTTGGAAGTCATTACTGTCTGCCTTCTGAAAAAGCAGATGTTTTTGGGTATGCCAGCATTGCATCAGTTTAGATTTACACTAGTCTGACATTCATATCCCTTCTAGGTGTGGACAGATTCAGTGAAGATATCCAACAAATGATGGGCTTCAAGCCAGGCCTTTACTGGAGATTGTGCTGGAAATTTGTTAGCCCTGCTTTTTTACTGGTAAGTGCTGATAATTATTACATCATGGAAAGAATGCTAGTATGTTGCTTCTTAGAATACACGATAGGTACCTAGAGCAAGATACTCATTGCTATGCGTGATGTTGTCAAGTTGAACAGAAGACATTCCAATTTAATTCTTTTTTCTCCTCAATGGCATTGGTTATATTTTATATAATACATTTCAGTTGTGAAAGAGAAGCTAATTGTGGCTGTGGTAAGCTTCTATTCCTTCACTTTAGCAGGATTTAAAGAAAGCAGCTTTTCTCATGGAACACTGACATTTAGGCAGTGTTCTCCCTGTCCCACCAGCATCTATGCGTATTGAACATAAATCATTTTTTTGGGAAAATAAACTAACCAGGGATAAGAGATTGTGTTAGCGAGAATTTATTTTTCAGTGGAGGATACCACGATCCCTGAATTGTGGAAAGACACCTTAGAATAGCTAATATGCAGCTACACCCAGTAATTAGCTATGTGAAACACTGAAGAGATGTATTGAATATACCTTCTAAGCTGCTTGATGTGAGAAACAAGTGTTTTGTTACATTTGGGGAAAAAAAATCCCAGAGCCTGAATTTGGTTGCTTTGTGTAAAGGTTAGATTCAGAACTAAACTATAGTCTTATATTAGGATCTTTTCCTATGCATATTTGTAAATCAAAAGGTCAGAATGAATAATATGGAAATTTGACCTTGCTATGATTTTAGGAGACTATTAATTGCATTAAAGCTGTGCATTCTTAAAGCAGTACCGGTATTCCAAAGATACATTGGGTAGGCTTTTATGACAGCCTTCAGGTCCACTTGTGGTTTGGGTTTTTTTTATATAAAAGCTCCTGGCCTCAATTCATGAGTAAGCACCTACCAAGCATGTATTAATTATCCTTTTAAACATTCTTCTATAAAGAAGCTTATATGGAACCATACCCTGCAGCACTTCAAACAGGCTGACTCACGTAGAATGGAAAAATGCTGCACCGAGGATCATTAGGTTTTGCACATTAGCAGATTGTTGAAATTTAAATTTCACAGAGAGCAGAGTTCTAGCAAACTAGCTAGAGAAAGCTGAAGTGATTGTCATTCTAACCTTCAGGTGACTTAAGATTTCTTGGTGAGATGGCCCCAATACCTTCCCTACTGAAAACCATAAACTTAAGGGTCAGAATGAATCTGTAGGTAATGCATCTTTCAGCCGTCCTAATGCACAGATTTTTTTTCCAGCTGGAAGTGCTAAACTTGGAACATACTGACTTAATTACTGGGTACCAATATATTTCAAAACCCATGATGACTGGGTAGGGGACATTAGGCAGTTTTGTTACAGCTGTACGTTTTCTCAATTTTCTAAGAGGCAACATGGGCATTACAATCTTGATTTATAGGGGAAAAGTAAATATAATTTACCTTCTCACAGCCTATCTTTTGGGTTTATTATTCAGTACATTAAGAAGATAAAGCTAATTACATTAAATTGACCAAAATGATTTGTTAGTAATTTATAAGTGAAAACTATAAAGATAGTCACTAGCATGAAAAAAAGGTAGTCCACCATTAGCCTACATAATTTAAAACTACAAATTCTATAGAAATTTGGTCACCGATCTAAGAAACAGCATTTTTATACCACCTGTATGAAGCATACAAACTGCCTCACCAGAAGAGACTGAGACCATACACATAGTAAATACAAATAAAAGAAACACCACAGATATCATTTATTTGATATATATAGTTTAGGATAATTTAGAAAAGGCTATAAAATTGTCAAACTTCAGTGTAATTCTTGCTCTAACAATCCCATGCATGCTTAGTGCAAGGTGGCCCCTTGGGGACTGGTATTGTATTACAGCAGTTCCTAAAGATAAATTCTCTATAGGATAAAGGTAACTTGCGGTTGGTTGGGTATCTGGTATTAGGAAATATCTCCTTGAAGCTTTTTCTCCATACTTTCTGCAGCTACGTACATCATCCCAAGAAAAATCTCAAAATGGAATTAATATTTTTCTAACCAGAGTTCACACTATTAGCTTCCTTTCACCCACATCATTACTCTCCTTGTGTAGCCTTTGAAACCCTAGGCTCAAAATACTCTAATTAGAAATTGCTATATGGAGCAGAATGCATAGGCCCAGAGAACCAAATCAAGGAACTCTGCATGTTACACCACCCATATGGATTTAACAGGAGGGAAACATAGTAGTGCCCCACTCTTTCCTTATTGCATCTAGTACTGGACAGGGCAACAGCAGCAGGGAAAAAAAAAACCCAACAAAAAACAAAATAAAACCACAACAAAAAACTTATTTTGTTTTCCAGACCTTAAGGACCTTTCCTCAGTAAATGCAGCATACTAGAGTTTGCATTATGTCTCTCATTGAAAAATAGGTATAAAAATTCTAAATGAAGACTAATGCCTCTGGAAAACAAAGAAGGGAAAAACAGTAGATCCTGCAGAGGTTTTTCTTGACTACAGAATCCCTTTTTTATATCTGTAACATTAGTTTAATGAGGCAGTAGCAGACAACCACCTGATCTTCCCATCAAAATATCAAATAATCTGTGTCCAGAGTAGCTAAAATGAACTGTTAATACTAGTAAATGCATCAAGAACTTCAACAGTTTAAGCAGTAAGATGCACAAAGTAAACAGGATGAAAGTAAAGGGTAAAGCTGGGTTGAAATATACCTGAGAGTGGCTAATAAAACACACTAAATCGTTTCTTCATCCCAAAACTGCAGTTCATTTTATCTTTGTTCCCTAGTTTGTCGTGATAGTCAGCATAATAAATTTCAAGCCTCTGACCTACGATGACTACACCTTCCCTCTCTGGGCAAATCGCATTGGCTGGGGAATAGCATTATCTTCAATGATACTTGTGCCTGCCTATATTATCTATAAATTTATGAATGTGCGTGGGACCTTTAAAGAAGTAAGTGGAATGCTAATAAAATGTCATTAAATGTTGCTATGAAATGAAATGGCTGGATCTAAGTTGGCAGTTTGTTTCTCTCACTCCTGAAATTTATTACTTATGAGTGACCTTTTGGATCCAACCGTCAGATGGACTGGAGTTTTGAGGTGGGATTACTGCATGCTGTTTGAGTTTCTAGATAGAAATTAGCTTTCCAGAAAGCACCATAATAATTCTGAAAAAACATTTTTGATGCATGTAATTAATCCGATTGACAAGATTATTTTTTCCTTATTAACAAAAAAATATACAAATTATGGTATCTTCATATTCAGCTCTGAGGTACAGTCTTCACACAGCTCTACCTAAACAGAGTTCAGTCCAAGGTATGCTTTACCACTCTATACTGGATTGTTATAAACTGTTATATGTTATATGTCTATATGTAACATTAATATATTAATTCTATTTAAAAGAACCTGTTTCTATGGGAAAAAACACATCTGTATTTCCTTCGAGTTCACTCCCCTGTACTCTTCTTTATTTATCAATGCAAAATGGCACAGGGTTAAAGTTCACTGATCATATTAATTTTACCACAACTGTCAGAGTAAATTATCTATAGTCTTAAAACGTCTAATGGTGCTCAGAAGAATTCTCACCACTATACATCAATTTTTGTCCCGTCACATATCTTGATTTAGACTCTGTTTTATACATATTTCTATTGCTCTGCTTTCCCACAGCTAGTTACACAACGGTGTAGCAAGACACTGACGCTCTTAGGCAAATCATTGAGAATTAAGCAGAAAATAGGATCTCACCCTTTACCTAGATAGGGTGCATCCCCCTCGTGTCAATCTGGCAGGCCCAAAGGGATAAATGCCTCATTTCTGAAACATTACAGTCACCTCACTTAATGTTCACCTCAGAAAGGCACCTCAAAGTGGGTGAAGAGAAACCTTTTCACCTGCCCTGATTTCGTCAGCTCCAACATCTCAATGTTGTGCACAATTTCTAGCTCTCACTTCCAGCAATTCTATAAGCCCTTTTTTTTGTTCCATTCCTGGGGTTTACAACCCCATTTTCTAGTAACACCTAGGTGTCAAAGAATAATCTGTAGTGGCCCAACAGGCTTTTGCCAGCTTGCACAAGTTTACTCATATTGGGATGCAGAAGCCTTTGGCCAAAAACACATTTGCTCATTCATTTTGTAGTGTTAGCAAGTTCTGGTTTGTCTTTTACTGCTCCGATAGACAGCAACTCTTCAGTCTCCCCATAAGTCATATAGCAAAAGGCTAGTATATTATATCCAAATAAGTACCATAAGACATGATGCCCTAAATTGTGGCTCTTAAAAGTATGGGGAAAAGTATGCTCTTAGCCTAATGGGAACTCCTTAAGTTGGTTGAAAGTTCATGACAAACCAAAATCTACATATGATCCCAAATGGCACAGCATAGGGCAGACAAAGAGGATGAGCTGGGAAATAGTACCTCCTTCCTCTCCCACTGGAGAGGAATATAACCTCATTATAGCACTAACAGAAAAGTGTGAATTTAGGGGATGTAAGGCCTGTGATACCAACTTGTTCCTGATGTTCTTTTCCATATGCACTTGCTAAATATTTGAACTTAGTATTTACATAAACTTTCTACTGTTGCTTCTTATATTAAAGGCTAATATCAAGGGGCTTATAATAAGCTTGTTCTCTCAGTGACTAAGTTAAAGGCACATGATGCAGTGATATTAAAGATTTAAGTTACCGTTTTAAATAAAGTTCATGCTACTTCCTCATTATAGATTGGGGATTACATACATAATCCCACTTCATATGGCTGACTTTTTCCTCTTGTTCTTGTCTGGTTTAGAGACTAGCTTACTGCATCACACCTGAAAATGAGCACCAACTTGTGGCCCAAGGAAATGTCAGGCAATTTAAGGTTTGTACTCCTTTCACCATGCTTCCTCTCCTGACACCAACCCTTTCCTGTCCTTAGGAACAACTCCAGGTTTGCATCAATCTCCTCATAGTGGATACCTTTGCAGGTCTGTGGTTCTTTTTTATTGCCAGCATACAAGAGGCAGGAGGCTCTATACCACACGCATCAACTCTGTTGGAAGGCTTTTGGCACTTTCCTCCCTCAACTAAGCAGAACCCACAATTTTACAGATCATTTGAATCCAGTGTTTTAGGTTGTATCTGAATACAGTGAGATCTCACCAAGAGATCAAGGTATTTCCAAACTATCACATGCATTTGAACAGGCCATGGCCTCTCTCTCAGTTACTGCACAGCAATCTGAAGTCATGTTTCCTAAACTCAGCACAGGGTAAACAGCAAAACAAATGTCCAGTGTCAGAGCTTAGACATAATAGCCGTGATGAAATAATGTGCTAGGTTATATGGAATAGGCTTTCCCCAGAGGCCTACAGTTGATTGAAAACACTGCTGGAGACTTCTTAAGCAGCCATGAAAAATATGCTATAGATTTCCAAATACTGCTTTCCTTTTAGGAAATAAAATGAGCTTATTGAAACAAAGTCCTTTTTGTAGAAGATAAAAAGGATGCAAATATGAAGCTTGTTACACTTATCAGCATTCATGCTGGACCACTTTCTGTCTTCAAAGTTGAAAGCAACTAGGATTATGCATACCACCTCAAAACATGACCCAGATTTTATAGTGGTGGTTTGTACGTCGGTATTGAAAAAAGAAATCTGCCTTTTGCTTACTCTGAAAAATACTGAGAAAAAATACTGTTTGAAGTATAATTTTGAATTTTAAAGGAAATAATCCAAGTGTAGATTTATGGGATGCAGAACAAAAGCACGAAGAAAAGGCTTCCTGTTTCATGATCACAATTTATTTGATGTGGCCAAGAATATGTGGTAGCACAGCACCTCTTCCTGCCTTCTTTTTCCCCCATTCCTGCCCTCAGTTGTCTGAAGATTTCATGTTCCAGCTGTAAGTAATAACTCGATTTTTCCAGAGGCAGATGTTCCTGTGCGAATGGGCTATAAACAGCCATCCCTATACAGTACTGGTCTTCTGAACCCAAATATATAACAGCAAAAAGGAAGCAAATTAATTTCACTTAAATTAGAAAAGATTGTACTCAGAAGTAAATTCCTAATGATACCTCAAACCATGTTAAATACCAGAGCATATTAATTCATTGCTGTCTTCAACAAACAGCTAGGAACAGCTTTGTTATTGCTAAAGCATAGTTAGTGCTTTGTTCATGATGTTTAAGTTTGTAAACAGAACACTGCGTACAATAACCAAACAAGTACAAACATTTTCTTCTCATACGTTTGACAGTTCTGAATTTTAAAACTGAACTAAGAGCTGACTAAACAGCCTTTATATTCAGCACATTTCTCATTGCAAACTGGAATCCACAGAAATTTAGTTATCATCTGTTATTTTGAAACCTCTTTGTAACTCCAGATTTGTCAACTAATGTATTTAAAACATCTCTCACTATCATAATTTGAATCAGTAATGTTATTAAACAACTACTTCTGTTCCCTTACAGCTTCAACACTGGCTAACAATATGACAACCCGCAGGTTGAGGGAAAAGCCAATATGTTAAGCTAAACTGGGAATACAGAAAAGTCAAGTTCAAAGCTCCCTTGATTATGCTTGGACCAGGCTGGCTCAGAGCTTATCTGCTGACTCTCTGAGGGAAGACATCTGCTGTCTGTTCTCAATGCCTCCCTTCTATTACTTGGCTTCAAACGATCTTTAAAGACTCCGTTTAATTTTTCTTATATCCTTTGGTGCCATGAGATCCCTACATGACCAAAACTTGTGAGTTTTGCTTTTGGCAGAAGTGGAGGAGGGGGGAGCAGAGAAAAAAAGCAATCAACATAAGTTAAATGCTCTTTTATCATGAACAAGTGAATTAAACTTTTCTGACAGTAATAATTACTTCAGATATTCATGCCATGACCTATTTTAAACCAACACCACCTGAACATTCTTAGATCTAAGGAAAGAACAGATCTCAATTATCAGGAAAGAGCAACTTTAACTATGTACTAATGTCATTAGCTTTCTTGCCATACTATCCTTTGGGATATGAGTTCGCATCCTTCTGAAGTGAAGACTCAGTGCTTCATTTTCAGTGGCTTGTTACTAGTTTCTTCTCTTGGTGAAGAAGGTTGTCTTTGCTGTCTGTATATGTCCATGCCATTTTCTGTCCCGTTTAATGATAAAAGCTGAAGAGCAGCAGGAACAGAATTCCTGTTACAGCTAAGTACAGAATACAGTTTAATACTACACTGTACTTAATGAAAAATATATCAACAACTAAAATGGCTTTATCATATGATCCATACTCCACAGACTTTTTCAGCTAAGTATGAAAGTTACATGCAAATAGACAGACTTTAATCTTTTTATTATATTTTGTTCCAAATAAAGAATGTAAAACACACAGGAAGAGAGAATGATTTTTTAGAATTACATAATCTACCCAGGGGCACCAAAATACCAAACTTTGGCTTTATTCTTCTGCTGTGAACATCCTTTTATTATAATCTAACCTGGATTCAGCTACCAAACCATAGTAAGATTGCGTTGAATAATTTAGAAGGGTATTTTAGGCATACTCAGCTCTCTAAGCCTATTCCAGCTCTTCTCTCTGGTAGCATTATGCAAGGTAGAAGATACAGAACAAACTCTGGATTTGGGTGCTGTTCTTTCTCTGTGGTCACTTATCACTGTAGTATCTTCCCAGTGATCACCAGATTTGGTAGCTTTGAGTTATTTCTTGTACTTTTTTATCACTAGATCTATAGTAATTTTCAGAGGCAGTAGCTTCTCAGCTGAATCCATCCCAGAGTTTACCTCTGGACCTTACCTCTGAATTTTTTTTCCCTTTATACTTTCAATTCAACTTGTCTTTTAAATGTGTGTAGTGCTTCCTCTTTTTAAAAAGACCATTTAAAAGGATGGGGCTTTTTTATTTATAATACAATTTTTGTTGAGGGTTTTCTTTCCTCTTTAAATAGCCCGATTTAAAAGTCCCAAATGATTTTGGCCTTTTCCATTTAACATTGATTTCTGTTCAAAATAATGGAAGGGAAATATGTATCCTTTTCCTCCAACATAATCAATACTTCGGAATGTATCACGGATTGTTCTTTTCTTAAAGAGTCTCTGTGACAAAGAGCAGTTTTATTTAAACATGGTTTTAAACCCAAAGGATACTTTCTTCTAATTATAAAGGAAGTCATATTTTCTGGCCCAGCTGATGGCCAATAGCTATCTAAACCCTGTTATTAAATATATTTCAATTTCAAATATTGCAGTTCTAGTTCTGTAATTACACAAGAGGCCAAACAGTGAAAATATGTTGGTTTCAAAAAAGCCATCCCACCAACTTCATAGTTAATCCCATTTTTATTGTTTGCTAAACTACATGAGAATCTTTTCATTGTTATAAAGCTTACTTTTCAATAATACAGCTGCTTCAGTGACTGGCTTGGCATGGCTGAAAAGCTTCTTAGCATAGATACAATTACCAAGTTTTGAAACTCCAGGGCGCTTTAATAGCTTGCCACATTACACAGTTTGGTTCACTCATGATTAGAAATACTAACAACCTGCATCAATGTTCACTTGTGACACAACCCATCACCACCACCTGTATGGCAAACGCAGGAAAAGTTACATTTCATCACCACTCTCCTCTGAAACCTGAGCAAAGCTATCTTAACATGACAATGAAATCACCTTTACCCGGCATGTTAGGGTTTGATCGTACTTTTAATACCAGCTCCCAAGGCAATTACGTACTACGTTATTTTTATTTCTCTCACTGTATAATTTCTTAGGTTTAGTGTAGTATTTATAGCTCAGGACTCCATTGCACTATTGCCATCTTGTTCTGAGGTTTTACAGACAAAGAACTTGCACTCTATACAGAAGACAATAGGCAAATCAGAGAAAGCAGGAATCTTATTACCAAGAATAGCCTGAATGAAAAAGATAATACACATTGCATGACTACACAGCTAAGCTTTAAGTTCAAAATGTTGCCCAAAGGAAGTCTCCCCACAAATAATAAAACTTCTGTCCCACAGATGAAGAACAATTTCTTCAATTCTCCACAGAATAAGATGCTTAACTACCTCATGCCTCTTGGACAATAAATGCCCTTAGACGCAAACTAACATCCATTCAAATGACAAATACCTTCATGAAGACCAGGTTATATTCTTTTCCTCAACCCAGTGATATGGTACAGACAATCCAATAAGAAGCCACAGCTCTGGCACCCAGCTCCCCTTAGGCACCTGCTTTGAGCTCCCTAATAGATTTTCAATATGGAAAATATCAAATGCCACTAAGATACTCATCTCCTTCAGTTCAACCACTTGTAGCTTAAAAAAAATTTAAAAATTTAAAAAAAACCCTAGACCCAATCAGGTGCTTATCAGCCATCTGGTTTAACTGAAAGTCTTCCTCTAACTCAGTCTTGAATTTTCAGCCAAGCAGGTCGCTCTTTCCCTCAGCTATACCTATTGTGGGAACAGACCTGCTCTTCTCCCAGATATCCCTGTGGGATGGCAAGTACATGCTGAGGGAGTAGGCAGCCCACTTCCAAAAGAAGAAAATTTTTGATACAAGCTTATTCCAGATGGAGTATCAAGCGCTTGCTAATTATGTTGGCTGTTTTGGTAACAAGCCAGTGGGAAGAATTGAATGAAGTAATTAAATAGCTCATTTGATGGTTCTAGAAAACATTTTCTTGAAAGCTTTTTTTTTTTTTATTTGACAAAGGAAGCAGCTGTCATACATTAGCATCTCTCTTCTGACCTTCCTTCCTGTCAGTGAAAAAGACCTGCCTGCGATCCATATTGTTTCATCAAGCCACAGAAAATCAGTTGGCACCCAGGAAAGAGATCCTCCATTTTCTTTGTACTCTTCCTGCTGTCATTCAGCAGAACAGTTCTTCATGTACCTGGTACTGTTCTAAAGCTACATTACTAAAACTCCAGAGATTTAGATTTCTGGTAGAAACAGTTGGTCTTTCATAGGCAACAGTCCAAAAAGCACTAGTGCTATTTAGTGTTTGGCCTCTGTTTGAACCATATCTTTTTGTCAGTCCTCCTCGTGTTCTGTCATGTCCTAAGGCATACACCCTGGCAACACTTGAAAGACATCTTACCATAGTGAGGGATCTTGCAGGAAATCCAGGATCAAACACGATATTTTAAATATAGAATGTAGGAGAAATACTTGGCTGTTACTATTGTACATGTTCCCTAACTGCACGTGCAATGTATGTTGTATGTAATTTTCCCAGAGGAAATTCCATATAATTGGTCATTTCTTCTCAGCAAAATACCTTTTAAATGCTATTATTTGAAAAGGTCAAGCCCAAACATTTTGTATATACATCCACTTCTTACACTATTGTTTTGACATGAATTAAGTTTATTTTGTACTGTTAGGTTGTAGGAGGCCACATAGAAAGTTCTTTTGCTTTTAATGTCTCTTTTGCAGTTCTTCCAATTCATGCAGCACTAATTAGCAGATACTTGCTTTTATGGGAGTAGATGGCTTTCATTCACATCCTGGACTGATTCACTGGGTTTCATGAGGCATTGGCAAACATTTAAAAATTTCTTTCCTAAGAACCAAATTTAAACCGTAAATCAGCAATTTCAAAAGCAATGAGACTTAGAAATGTTTTACTTGCAATGCCCCATTAAAACATTTTAAAATGTGCCTGAAGGACTCAGACATAAGACAGTTATCACAGGTCAACAAATGACAGTATATAATGTACCTGAAGAAATTACATGTGCACTCTGAGCCTCTCAGAGCAGTAAAACAGCATATGTTTGTTCTAATACAGTTTATTTTCTCAGGGCTAAGAATATTCATGGTCCACCGATGCAAGAACTCCATCTCCTTAAAGGCCAATATGATGTTTCAGATTAGACCCTTGAACAAGTTTGGAGCCTTGGTCAGGGAGACTGATCTTCTAGAAACACCTCCAGAAAGTCTCCTCCAAAGGGAAACACTTTTTTAGTGTATAAGCCTCTGACTCATACCCATATTCCTGTTGGTGACTGTGAGCTGACTGAGCTAATCAGTGGAAAGTTAAGCTCTTAGAACATGAGGCTAAACTGACCTTGAACTGACCTTACTAGGGTCATATTTGATATACAAGCTGAAAGTAGCATATGGACTATTTTAACCAAAGCTGGCCAGAAATCACCATGCAGGACTGAATCTGTGAGCTGCTTGGGCACCTGAATTATTACAGATCTTCATTTACTAAACTAGTATTGGCTGATACATGAGAAAGCCAGCCACATTGTGGCTTCCTTTAGGAAAAAGGGTACACTAGTACAGGATACTGCAAAACAGTCTAAAAAAATTTTTAAATTTAATTTACAGAAATTAGGCCTTCAGTTAAGCCCTGTTACACCCTGTGACCTTGCATCACCGAGTTTCAGAGGGACTCATATACAGGGAATAGCTGTATCTCAAACATCCATGTTCGAGTGCTTCGGTGCTGTGGAAAACAGGTTTTTGTTCAGCCATTTCAGTCTGTTGTAACTCGGACTGGAACATTTCACCAATCACTTGCTCCTGGCTAATCCATATTCTCAAAGGCGGTTTTCACTGACAGTCAGCCAAGACCACTCAGACTGACCCACAAGGCATGCATGTGTTCCTTAGCTGTGAATAGATGTGTGATTACTTGGTTTTGTCTGCTTAAGCTTAGCTGGGGAATGACAAGACTTGTAAGCCATGCCATGCACAGAGAAACTTTTCCTAGGCCAAAAAATTTCAGATTTTTGCACACTGTTCTTAATAAAAATTAAATCAACTGAATTTAGATGCATCTGCATGCAGAGACTACTGTAGAGAACTAGATGACTGATAAAGACATTTCAACCAGCAGAAAAACATAACAGTGTGATATAGCTGCTTTTAAGTACAGAATTTGATCAGTGTTTCCCTCACCATTTAAAAACCGAGTATGTTTAGACAAATTGCAATCACTGTATGACCAACCTAGCAGAAGCAAGCAGAGAAACAGAAGACAGCCAGAAGACTATAAGTAACTCACATAACACAACTGTACTCAGTGAAAGTCCTCCTTAGAAGAACGGGTAGGTGTCTAGATGCAAGTGATTGGGATGGAGCGAGAAGGGGAGAAACTGAGAGGCTTCAAGTCCAGCAGCGCAGCCTGTGTGTAAGTTAACCATTACTGCCATTAGTCCTCATGTGGAGAAGAGTGGTCCTTTTTTGCCTAAGCACTGATGGCAAGACTGGGCCACCTGTGTGCTTTGCTTTCCTCCTTTCCTTTAGCTTCCATACTAAACAAAAGTTGCTCAATTTCTTTAACAAGGGAACAGAATAAATTCAGTCAACTAAGACAATTACTAAGCCTTAAGCTGGCTCTCTATTAAAGGTGTCATGTTGTTTCTTGGTCACTGCCAAGAGGCCTCAAACTTGCAGGTGACCTGCATTTGTAATTTATGTTGCACACTGTGAATCTATCTGCAAGACTAACTTTTGTTTGCTATGGGTAATATCAGTTACAAAGGGAGAATCTCCAAATAGTACATTTTGAAAATAACTTCTAATAGGTCTGATGAAGATTTGCCTTACAAATAAAAGCTTTATAGTGAGCATTTACTTGGTTTACACCAGTGTTTTAATTAATTTTTAATGCCTTTTATAGCAGTGACTAGACTTTACCTTAGCTAAGGGTACCTCTGTATAGGAAATATTTTAATATTTTTAACAGTTTTTTTAATTTTCATAGAATAAGTGTATATTGTAAGGCGAGAAATTCAACTTTGATGTAACAAGGTTATCATACAAGACCTATTTCTCCATTATAAGATTTTGTAGTCAGGCAGTCTAGTTCAATAATATGTTGGCCTTTGATTGTAAACGTAAAAATGTGATAAAGGAGAATAGAACATTATCTATAGCTAATGCACATTGTAGCACAATATTCTCCATTGCTGCCTTAATCTCATAAAAGGAAGTAATGTGTTTTTAATTTATATTCTAAAAAAAAAAAGTCAAAAAAATCTAGAGCATCCTTTGGCTGCAATTTTGTGTTGTTCGATGACTTAACATTAAACCAAATGTGTTAGTGTCCAGGTCTACTTCCAAAGCAAGAAATCACATTGCAGTTTTCAGGAACAAGTTTTCATAGGAGTTCAAAACTTGCCACTAGTAAAAATAGTCTCCAAAGTGCCCCAGTGACCAGAAGTGTCCAAACACAGCCACCACATTTCCATGCCTGATTCCATTAATTGTGCAATCTGCAGGTCCATTTGCCTTTTTTTGTAAGTCTTTGGTTATCTGGGGGAAATGGCATTTCTTTTTTTTTTTTTT